>PVKM010053089.1:0-10104 GCA_004027735.1 Carollia perspicillata
CCCAACAGGTCCCTTAGTTTTTATTCTCAATTATTTTCCTGGGTTCTGTCCCCCTTCCTCAGCCAAGCTCTCTCAGAGAGTGGTTTCATCCCCCGCTCTCCAGAGGTCAGAACCGATCCCATCTCTCAGAAACGTGGGCTTCGGGCTGGCGCCCTCCCACCCCTGCCTTCCTCTCTTTCTAGAAAGCTGTCCCTGCAGCATTTCCCATGAGACCAGTTTACCAAGGAGCAGCCCCAGAGCCTGATGCATAGCAAGCACCCTGTAAATGCTTGCTGGCCGAATGACTGAAGGAGTCCATGAAGGAGTGAAAGAATGAGAGAATTGAAAAGGCCAGAAACACCAGGGTAAAATAGCGTTTGCATGATACACATAAGAATACTCACCTGAGCCCTGACTCGTGTGGTTCAGTGGGCTGGGCATCATCCCACAAGGTGAAGAAATGTCACTGGTTCAATTCCTGGTCCAGACATATGCCTGGGTTGTGGGTTTGGTCACGGGTTGGGTGTGTGTGAGAGCAATGGACTGATGTGTCTCTCTCACACTGATGTTTCTCTCCCTCTCTTTCCTCCTCTCTTCCCCTTTCTCAATAAGTGAATAAAATCTTAAAAAAAATTTTTTAAATTACTAACCTGAGATTTCTCAGTTACCAGGATAGCTTCCTGAAAGACCTTACACTTCACCTGACTTTATGATTTCAGCCCAAAGGCTTTCTGCATAGCTCCTTGAACAATCTCATTTATCTAGAATCCAAGGGAGGGGTTCCTCTTTAAAATCACTGTATTTTGAATCCCTGATGAGACTTAGCTTTTTAGGTTATGTGGAAAGGAGGTGTCTCCCCTGATGGCCATCTCTTGCATGGCTTTCTTCTAAGTGTCCCTTTGACTCGCTGTCCTCAGGTCTACAGTCATTTGTTCCCTTCTAACAGGGCCCGTTTAGTTTAGTTTGAGAAATGTTAATTGTTCTTATGTGCCACACTCTGTGACAAAGGAACATATTATTATAAAGTACTCCAACTATAAGACATCCTTAAATTTTGGAAAATTCTCCAAAAGCTTTTTTTTTTGTCTAACATCTTTGATAATAAAGCTATTCCAGCAGAAACTGAAACCATGATTTGATCCTGCGAGGTGTCTAAGATGATTCTCACCACTCCCCCTTATGACCTCCACTGTCATCGAAGTCAATGAAGAAACACATTTTCCTTCCCACCCTTCACTGCCTCTTGGTTACTACATGAAGATGTCCAACCCCACATATATTTTTTCCTTCTAAAAATGTAAGGAAGGCTTACACAATTGATGGGAAAAAAAACCTATATTGTTCAAAGTCTCCGAGAGGCCAAAACATTAAAAGTACTTTGGGCTGGGGGGTGTGCAGCAAAGAACATAAAATTGAAGCCTGGGAATTGAGGCCACAGAGAAAGTGTAAAACGCACGGAGAATGAGACAGGCAGGCCTGCGCGAAAGGAGTGCGCTTCCTGCCCTTGCTGTGTGGGACAGGGTGCCCAGGTACGAGCAACAGAATCGCTGCCAGGTAGTTCAGCGATAAAGGGGCTTATTTACAAGTATAATTAGATGTTCAAGAGGGCCAGAAAATTAGTCTGGGTGGCAATCCAACCAGGAGCACCCTCCAAACCCTATGATGGGGCTATTGCCCCAAGGACCCAATGCAGCCTCTACTGGGTACCCACACCACAGTTTGCACCATTGTCGCTGGGCCCCGAGTGCTGCCCTCTGTCCCTGCTGACCCCTAAGGTCAGATGCTTTGGCTGACACCCTTCCGGAAAGTGGATTCCATTATGGTGCCCACTTCATTAGAGGTGATCTGGTGACAGGATCTGGTAATAGGTACCCCTCCCACTCTCACCATTGGCACTTTATTCTGACTTTGGGATAAAGCACGCCATCTATTGGTCACTGGTTCATAGTACACCCAGCGTCCTGTAGGGAGGCATCACCCTCTGAAGGAATTCTGTCTGCTGGCACAATGGAGTGCTCAATGGGCTGTTCCACCGTCCCATAAGGCCTCTGTTTCCGGTGATGGGGTACATGGTAAGACTAGAAATCCTACAGGCCTATCTATTGTCTCACATCACTGTAAGTCAACTCTGGTGGGAAGCATGGTTGCATGGAAATCAATGACAGTGGATGATACAATTTGGTAAGTTCGTGAAAGGTACTGCTGGCCTGGAGAATCCAAATCCAGAAAGCGTAGTTTTTCCAGTGAGGACAAATTGTTGCCCTCTCCACATGGGAAGGGCCTTCCCTATAATCCCCTCCTGGGTGTGGTACTACAGTAAGTCTCAGAGTTCGTTACTCCTGCTGAAAATGAACTGGCACTGGCTAGAAGTCCTTACTGGGCCAGTGCATTCTCTCTGTGCCTGAAACCAGAGCCACTTTGTCCTTGAGGCCACTGAGCAAGGGGGGCTGGGGACAGGGAAAGACACCAGGATGGCACAGACCTCCTCCGCAGCGGGGACTCGTGACTATGCCAGTGGGACACGGGTAGCCTGCGTCTCCAGTCTCAGAACTGGAGAGGTTACCACACACTTTCTCACAGAAGATGGAGGCAGTCAGCAGAGGACTTCCTCGGTCTACCTCCACCACATCTGCCCACCTCCCAGCGTCTGCTCCCACCGAGGGTCTGTTCTCCTCCAGTGCACGTTTCTGTAGTGGGCATTAGCTCCAATATTAAGGCTCAGTCAGCGGATGACGTCGGTATCATGTGGGGACTGGGTGGGTTCATAAGCGATGCCCCGCCCCGCCCAGCATGTTAATATTTTATGCCGGCAGCCCAGAGCAGCTGAATGGGAAGGGCAGCAGTGGAATAATCTGAACGAGCAGTGGCAGGAGAACAAGGTACTTGACGTGCGGCCCGTTCGCCACACCGGCCTCTTCCTGGTTCAGGGTGGCCGCAGATTCTGCCTTGGAAGGGCTGACAGTACAGCTCAACAGCTTCTGCCCTTCCTGCTTTCAGACTCTGTCGAGCTGTCTTTGCCCTTTTCTTGGAAAGGTGAAATTCTTTATTTACTGATGTACTCATTTATTATATCTACGTTAAAAAAAACCTATGTTAATTGGTGTTTTTGTTAGTGTGCAGGTTACAAAGTTTGATGGGTTTGGAATGGCTGGCCCCAACCTTATTTTTTCCCATAAATGGTTATTTTCAGTGCATACACTTGAGAATAAAAAATTTTTTCAGGAGCACATTTATCATGTTGTTGCAGAAACGTCTGTATGCTCCCTTCCCACGTGTAACCATGGAGACATTATTCACGCTCTTATCGGAAGCTAATTCTTCCATGTGCGCACTGCCTTCATCCCCTTATCCAAGGGCACTGCTCCTGCGTTTATCCTCTTTTTTCTGCTTCATCAGTTTTTTTTTGCCTTTCCTGATACATTCTCATCAACGTTAAAAAAATGCTGCTACTCGTCCCACTTAACAAAATTCATTCTCTGGATTCCACGTGCCCTACCAACATACTGCCTCCATCCTTTGCTCCCTTTTTTAGCAAAAGTAGTCGAATGCATTGTCTATACAACCTCCAGCTCTTTTCCTATTTTCTTATTGTGCCCAATGCAGTCTGGTTCTGCTTCTTCTCCACTCCACCAAAACCCCACTGTTAGGTTCACAAATGACCCTCATTGCTCAAGTGAGCGGCCAATTTCCAGTCCTCACCCGACTAGGCCAGTGAGCAGCCTGTGTAATAGCTCATCACTTGCTCCCATAGCCTTTGCCCACTCGCCTTCCGGACAGCCGTTCTCCCTTTCCCTCTGCCCGGCTCATTCCTTCTCAGTGTCCCTTGCAGGTTCCTCCTCTTCTCCTGCCATCTCAGTGTTGGAGGAACCAAGGGCTCAGCCCTGTTCCTCTTCCTTCCTCTCCCCGACACAGTCCTCGGTGACCGCATCCAGTCTCATGGCGCCTGTATGTTGAACATCCCCAAACTTGCATCTCTGGAGCAGACCTTTTCCTTACACTGCATCCTCATATACTCAGCTGCCTACTCACATCTCTACTTGGTGTCATACACACCTCAGATAGGTCTGAAACTGAACTTCTGACTTTTCCCACCCAACCTGCCCTTCTCGTGGCCTTTCCCCTCTCATTTGGTGGAAACTCCATTGCTCTGGGTGTTTGACCAAAAGGTGCAGTCATTCTTGTCTCTTTTCCATCTATCACACCATACACACATCAAACACATCAGCGGATCCTGCTGGTTCTACCTTGAAAACACACCCGGAATCCAGCTACCTCTTATACCTTTATTGCTAGCACCCTGTGGCAAGCTACCATATTCTCTTGCCTGGATTATTGCCAAAAAACTCTCCAACTGGTCTCTCTCCTTCTATAATCAATTCATAATACAGCAGTCACAGTGACCCTGTAAAATGTATATTAGATTGTCACCTGTTCGAAACTCTCCAGTGGCTTTGAGTCAAAGTCAAAATAACAGTCTTCCAGGTCTTGTGCAATCTCACCCGCCGTCCCCACCTGCCACTCACGCAGTCTTTGTGCTGTCATTCCCCTGCTCACTCACTCTGCTCCAGCCACCTCTGCCTCCGCTGCTGTTCCTTAAACACAGCAGATCCTTTCCTGCCTCCAGGTCTTTGTACCTGGCTGTCTGTCTGCCTGGAACGCTCTTTCAAGTTCTTTAAATATTTGCTCAAATCTCATATTCTCATGATCTACTTAAAAATGTAGAACACTTCTGCTCATCATCCTGTCTTCTCCAATCCTTTACTCTGCTGCTTTCCTTTCCAACTCGGTCAGTTTTCAGCTTCTAACTTTTCAAATAAACTACTTATTCTGTCTGTTGTTTCTTATCTGTTTCTCCCACTAGAATGTTTCAGGCAGGGATACTTGTTCGGTTCACTGACGTCTAGAACAGCGCCTTGGCGGAGAGCAGAGAGCAGACAGCAGGTATGAATATAAGACAGGCTCGGGTCGCACCGAGCCTGCTGTGAGGTGCTCTCAGGGAAAAATCCCACTTCCCACCTGTGGCCCAGCAGCCCCACTCGGACCAGTGGACCCTGACACTGGGCCTGGCTCGCACGCCCCAGCAGAGCTGGAAAACAAGTCTCCTGTTTCCGCTTCGGAGAGGCGGGACTCCCTGAATAGGGAAACGTTTCTAAAGCAGCCGAGAAGTGAGGCTACCACATTATGTTATTGGAAAAAAAATTTTCATCAACTCCTTTTCTTCTTCTCAAGTAGTGCACACAAGGAAAGCATTTAATTTAAATAAGAATGAGGTGACAGTTTATTAATTCTTTTAGAAAGAAACTACCCTGGTAGGAACCACCCATTTTCTGCCGTGTTGGAGGATACCGGCTTAATTCATATTGTTAGCATTCCCACTGATATTTTACATAATACAGGACGTATAGCATATAAAATGTATTGTACGTAAAATTATAGGCTCAAAAATCAAGTTTAATATCGAAAGAGTGTAAAAATTTCTATATTCAAAAAAGTCTAATAAAAATCTGATAAACTATTATGGACCTGTGACGACTTTGATAAGCTTTGTGAACCTCTGGAAATGTTTGTTTGGTTGATGCTCAGAAACACTGCAGGCAGAGCAGAACTTTTCCTGTTCTCACAGAACACAAAGCTTAGGAGCACCTGAGTTTCATATCTATTAATTGTTCTTTGTCAGAAACACGAAGCCCTTCAGAGCCTGAAGCAGAAACACGTCCTAAAAACCTGTGTCCTAGCGGCCACACACCCCGTCTTTGGGAGCATTTGTCCACTTGGAACCCTGTGGCACTTGCAGGATCCTGGAGGCAACCGCTTCAAGGGCTGGCATTCAAGGACTTGAACGTGGCACACAGTATGTAGCCTGCTACAGTCCAGAAGACATTGACTTCTTATATTTGTATATAAATGCATCTGTCTTCCCAAGGCTAACTTTGTAGCATTCCACGGGCACCAAAGAGCCAAATGGTGGCATTTTGGGTGAGCCTTCTTGATTATTGGCTTCTAAGGAAGGTGACACTGTCTCTGGTGGGCCAGTTTTTTCTTCGGGAATCAAGCACTTTTCCGTTCCAGGTTCGTCTGTGTGGCTGCCTCTGGAATTCAAAGGGATGCTGCTCTCCTGGCCGTCTGTAAGGCTCCTACAGTGAGCTTCGCTGAGCAACAGTACCAGTGTCCCGCCGGCATGAAGCACTCTGTGACGGAAAGCGATAACTGGTGTGAGTGTTCCCTTCTTCGTACATGACAAACAATCCCATTTTATTTAAAGTGTTTCGTGGTTTTAATGTGAAATTTAATTTTATCTACTTAAATACAAGGATTTTGATAATTAGGCAGTATCTTCCATAATGCATATTCATTATAGTATTATGGAATTGCTAGTACAAATCTGCTTTAATTATCTATTTTTACTCTACTTAAAAGGCAGCCTCAAAATAATTTATAATAATATTTTAATAAATGCTTGTGTAAAAGAAAAGGCAAACGAGAAATCCTAAAGGATCAGCATATATTAAAGGCACTTGGCTGATGGCAGAAGAAAGGCACCAGGAAAGAACGAGGACATGACAAAGGATTGGCAGACGGGAAGACCTTGAGCTTGTTGAGGAGAATTCATTTCAATCACTTGACCAAAGTCTGTATAGTACTTAAGTGGAAAAAGTAATGAATGGATCCAATCCTCGGAGTTGCTGTCGCGATTCCTGAGCAGTGGGAGGCCAGTCAAGAGCAGGTCTCGAACCTACTCTGCGAGTGAAAGGACAAGCAGGAGTGAGCCAGGCCAAGGGATGACGAGGGGCTGGAGCGGGGGAGGCGATGGAGGCAGACAAAGCATCAGAGACAGCGAGAAGGGACGAGGAGGAGGAGCACTGAGAGTAGTTTCTCATGAGGGTGAATGGCAGGGTGGTGGGAGGAGGAGGGAGGAGAGGACTTCTGTCTGGGAGTCAGTCAGCGTGGATTCCAGAAGATGGCTGGAGGTGGAGATCCCGGAGTTCTCAGCAGTAAATGGCAGATAAAGCCATAGTGGTGGATAAGATCGCCTGGGGTGGCAGTGCACAGTGAGAGGAGAAAAGCGGCCAAGGGACAAAGACTCGGAGGAGGAAGAGCTTGTGAAACACAAGCCTCAGGCAAAGTCTAGATGAAGTGATGTCACGGAAGTCAAAGGAGTAGAGTCTCAGAAGGGAAGGGTCTCGGCAGGGTCAAATGCCACAGGACTAACAGGGGAGTAGGGTTACAAGAAGTCACTAGTGAACCTGGAGCAAAGGCTGGTCTGCTGGAATCAAGGGGGGCTGCAAGGGCAGGAAGCAGATGTCAAGTGCTGACTACTCCCGAGAAGTTTGGTAAGGAAATGGGACTCTCCCCACGGCCAACAGAGACGGCAGGAGCTAAAGGGGCTTCCCCTCCCAGGACAATCAGCACAGCTGGATACGGCTGTCTCCAAACGACATCGCATCTCTCCACTCCCACCCTCAAGTCCCACCTGCACTACTGCACAATCTCCCGACAGGTCCTCTCCACGCTTGTCGCTCTTCCCACTCCCCCTTCCCAGTGTCCACACAGAACACAAATGTAAATCCCAGCTGACTCTCGCTTCCACTCTACTTCAAACACCTTCTAAACTCCTACCGACCTGACCCTCACCCACCTTTCCCACTCCACTGCCTGCTTGCCTCCCTTCGCTCGCGTGGTCTGAGTGACTGACCTTCCTTCAGAGGCTCCAACTCAACACGCTGCTTCTTGTCTTAGAACGTCTGGCCTCGCTGTTCTCTCTGCACGTATCACTCATTCCCTTTCTCATCATCCAGGCCCCAGAGTTCAAATACTGTCTCCTGGGAGAGGCCTTGGGAGAGGTAGCCACTGCTTCTCTCTCAGTCACTCTCCCTCGAAATATCCTGCTTTATTTCCTTCGCATTATCTGTCATGACTGGAAAGGATCCTGTTCATTTATGAACAATCTGCCTGGCCACGCTGGAACGCAAGCCCCACATGGGTAGGGACTTCGTCCTCTCCGCAGCTCTATCCCTAGGGCCCAGCAGTGCGTGGGACAGGCAAGGCCCCCGAAAGTGTCCGGGAAGGGATGACCGAATCCTCGGAGTGAGGAGATGACTGGTTTGAAGACACGAACGTGAAGTGGGCAGGTGTGGTCCTTGAGGAGGCAGGAGCCGAGAGGGTGAATCCTGGCTGGAAGAGCGGAGCCTCTCCTACCGGGGCACTTCACTGAGGGGGTGTGGGATGGGGACAGAGGAGGCTGTACACCGGGGGGCAGAGACGGACACATTCAACTACCTCTACACACATCCAAGAAAATACAATTAAAATAATAAACGCGATAGAACATATTAACAGAAATAAAAACTCTGCCATCCTGAGTATGGCAGGGTTATGAGAAAATGAGTACTGCGGAGATAGAAACTGGTATAACTTTTTTGAAACAGCAGTTTAACAATAATGTATTAAAAAATATAACGTGTATAACCTTTGACCCAGCAGTCTCACTTCTAGGAAATTATTCTAAGAGGATGTAACAGGAGAAGTAGTAGAATAACAGTGACCACATGGTGATTCCAGGTTGTTTTGGGTACATTGTTATCTATCACTTAATCCTGACGCTTACCCTCTCAAGTGTGTCCTGTTAGCATTACTGTTTTGTGGACGTCGAAACCAAGGCACTCTGGTTAAGTAAGTTGGTCATATTAACTTTGAAGACTGTATAAGGATGTTCAGAGCATTGTTCTTTATGAAGATGAAACATTGGGAATTATCTAAATGCACATCCCTAGCATTGGTTATACAGTGGTATATACGTATAATGTGATACTATGGTAATCATGGAAGATTATAATATACACTGTAACAACTTATCAGAAAGAGGATTCATGACATGTTCCTGAATGAAAAAAAAAGCAAGTTACAGTATAAAAAATTAAGGATGTTCCTATTTATTTAAAATTGAAAACATGTACCTATTGGTGTATTTTATATATAATATGTATATAATATATATATATATGAGTATGAGAGATGCCTAGCAGAACTTTCATTAAGTTGTCATTATAGATTTTTTTTTCAAATAATGGAGATGATAAGAAAGTAAAAATCACCTGAAATCTTGCTACTGAGAGATGAACATTATTGATAAATATCCTTCTAGGCATCTTTTCATATTCATATACACATAATTTTTTACTAAGAAAACTAATATTTAGAGATTATAAAGCAACATTTCCCAAGTTGTATTCCTCTGAACACTAGTAATAGTATGAAATATGACTTCTTATAAAAAATGAATTCTGTGGCCAGTAAGTTGGGGAGACTGCAACAGAAAACAACAGAAAAGAGATTTCCTTTCTCATGTGAACCTGCAAGACTCGGGGTAGAGGGTGCAAGTGGCTCCGAACTATTTGACCCTGGAATGCATTAAGCTTTGACCTTCCCCCCAGTCTCTGTTCGCAGCAGCCTGGTGTGTTTGTTGTTCTGAGCACACGCCTTTCGGAGTGTTGACTCGAGAAATACTTCTTGAACATCGTTATGTATAAAATGTTGCACGGTCTCCTTTCTCACTCTTTCCAAATTTCTAAATTTGTCTGAAATCTTGCTTCACCTCAAGTACACAGTGACTTCTTATTGCCAGGTGAGTAAGTTAAATTTCTAATTTTGCTCATATGTTTTCCAAGATTATATCTGAGAGGAAAGTTACAGTATCATACTTCTCTGAATTACTCACAATGCTCTATCCTCATGAAATGGTTATTGATTAAATAAATCAAAGCAGGAAATAAATGAGCCAAGAGTGCCGAGCTCATGCTACCAGAACAACTGTTTGTCTGACAGTCGTTAATTCTGACTGCATGTTCTTTCTCGAAGAGTCCAGTTCTGTTTTACGTACAGGACCAACTATTTCTTACCTATTATAAACAGCTTTACTGGCCTCTTGAATTTTTTTCTTATTTTTACTCACACAATTCCCTCTCCCTTCCATTTTCTATCTATACCCTTAAACTATTCATAAACCACTGGGAGAAAAGTTACATGTATGTAAATATATTTCTATACATTCCCACCTACTTCTGAAAAGGACCTGAAGTGGTTTACACTAAAAAGTCAGGTAAGAGCTAACCATTACAGTTAGCTAAC
>PVKM010053090.1:0-10102 GCA_004027735.1 Carollia perspicillata
CAGAGGTTGACTCTCTGAGGGTGTGGTTGGCCCTGCCACCTTGGATAAGGCTTGTCAGCTGGGTCAGAGCGACAGGCCACCAAAAAGAAGCCTCCATAGATAACAGGCCCGTCTGGCATTCCCTCAGCCCTTCCTGTGTCCTCTCTTCTCCTACGTAGGACGCTGGGCAGATGGGTGGTTCTGGGCGAGAGATGGGGATGGACGGAGGAGCACACAGGGCCCTCCTCGTCCTTACCTTGATACTCCAGCTTGAATCCCGGCCGGTTCTGGGAGTGGTCGCTGTGGAAATACACAGTGGTCTCGTGGGACGTGGAGAGCAGGGAGCTTGGAAGCTCGCTTCCACTGAATCTGCCCATCATGCGGCTGGTCTCGTGGGGGCCGTTGCGGATTTCTATGAAGTCGTGGTTGGGCTCGGTGGAGAAGTTCAGGAACTGGATGTGAGCTCCTGGGAGCAAGACAGAGGCAGACAGTGCCCAAAGCAGTGCAGTCCTGCTTCCAACGTGCTGCCTTGTGACAGCCCTTCCTGCCAGAGCCCAGGCCCCCCTGCCCCTGGCTCCCCACCCGGTTAGGGTCCCCAGAACAGACTTGGGGGGCTGCCAGCCTGGTCTCTTGTCTTCAGGCAGGACTGAACTTAAACAAGTATTATTTATTCAAAGGGAAAGGCATCAGTCATTTCAGAGCTCCCCCTCGAGTTCATTTTATTTCAGTGAAAATGAAGTTCAAGATCAACACTTGATTTAATTGGGGATTCTTATGTCTTATATCAGAATAAAGAGAGCTTTGCACAAACAAACATTTTACTTAAAAATAATGTCCCCCCCCCACACCCAACTGAAAGACATGAACTTCAAGGCTGGTGTTTTCTTCAACACTGATGATAACTCAGAAACAGGAGGGTACGCTGTCCTGTCTGCTCCACTAATAAGCCAAGGAACATTTATACTTCGGGACTGGATTAATCCAGTTCTCCCGGCAACCGACCAGGTAAAATAGCTAATTAAATCCTTAACTTACATATTAACATGTTCTTTGGAGAATGGAGGTGGGACTATTAATATTTGCTCATGATGAGATTTCTCAAAGTTAGATTACTGTTAAAGACTATGTTAAAGAAATGTATTTACTGAGCATAGAGAATTGCCCTCCAAGTTAATTGTGACAATCTGATTGCAAAAGAGTAGGTTTTCTATAATTCTCATTTTTGTAGTGAAAAGCTAGAAGAATAGTCCTGGGCTAACAATATTCACTGAACATGTACCTTGCACCAGGCCTGTGACAGCCCCGTACAGGGATGAATGAGACCCTCAAGGCCGTGTCTTCACGGGCGCTACCTTTAGATGGTGAGGACCAAGCTGTTAGGGACGGCATGGTGGGATTACAGGTCATTTTAACTTTAAAACTGTGCTCACATGTACTTTCTAACTTGCTTACAATGAGCTCATATGTATGATTTCTTGCATCTCATTATTTAAAGAATAAAGTAAGACTTGATGTGTAATGTCGAAGAGCCTTCACGTCCCCGGCCCTACTCTCTTCCCTACCCTCTTCCCCACTTCCCTCTGCAGAGGCGGTCACTATCACAGTGACAGGCGGTCACTATCACAGGGTAAAGATGCCTTCCAGTTCCTGTTATTAGATCGTTAAATAGCTATGTGGGTTTGTTTTAAACATTTATATAAGTGATATTATACTTTACATACAGTTTTTAAACTTAGGTTTATTCAGTATCAGGTTTTTCAAAGCCTATCCTTGATATACAAAGATAGAGTTCACTGATTTTTTCGAAAAAGGTTTGATTTTTATTTATTTATAGAGAAAGGGGAAGGGAAGGAGAAACACTGATGTGCAAGAGAAACATGGACTGGTTGCCTCTTGTACATCCCCAACTGGGGACCTGGCCCGCAGCCCAGGAATCGAACCGGTGACCTTTCAGTTTGCAGGCCAGTGCTCAATCCGCTGAGCAATACCAGCCAGGGCAGTTCATGGGTTTCAATGGCATGTTAATAAATTGCATTTCATGAATTATCCAACAACACTATTCATTTCCCTGCTAATGAACATGTAGATTGTTTCCAAATTGTGCATGATTTTGCAATGAGCACTTTTGCATGTGTCACCTGTGCTTTCCAGTCCCCTGCCCAAGCATCGTCCCCACCTTGGGCCATGCGCCCATCAAAGGAGCTCTACAGGGATGCAGGATTTCTGAAATGAGCTGCCTGGAAAGAACGGGATGTGACCACTGCCATCTAGTGCCAGCCGCTTGTAAATGCAGTGGTTCTTCGGTCCCTGAAGCCCTATTAGGGACTATCTGGGAGTCCACCATTTACTTGAAGCAAGGGATCCTGGTCTTTTGCAACTGGACCTTGAGAGAGGCTTATTCCCCAGGGACTGGATAGGTAGGTATCTTAGAGATAGAGGACTCTGGTGGCTGCATCAGCAGTTAGAGAGAAGAGGGGTGTACCTCCCATTTAAACTCGTTTTCCTTTGACCGTCGCCCTCCCCTACCATCCCTCTATCATCTGAAGTTCTTCTGGCCCATGCCCCGAGGCAGAGTGACAGGACACCCTGGCTCCTCTTTCCCCTATGTCTCCAAATCTGGGAACTTCCCAAGGCTGCCCAAGTCATCCTCAGTTTGCAACCCAATCATCTGGCCCTGGTGTCCTTCAGGAGATGGTACGAAATGCAAGACTCCATCCTTCGGAGGGTCACCAACCTCTCTCCTCCCCTCAGAACCGATCTAAAGAAGGCCCGTTTGGACTGCCTTCTGCTGAAAGCCCCATCAAGAGGCCCCCTAGAGGCTGAAATAGGTGGTCTTCCTCCCTGAGGTTGCGGACTGGGACACCCCAGCCCGGGACATGTTGTTCCTGGGAGCACAGTGATGACTTGGGCACGGTGACTGAGGTGGACGGCCTCTCAGTTCCAAGCCGACACAAGTCCTTTTCTCTTTAACAGAGGTATTTGGGATCAAGTTAATTCCCAGTGCACAATATCTGATGAATCCACAGCAATTAACTTCTGCACTCAGATCACTGTCCTCGCTACTGGCATACTCCCTCTCCACACAGAGCCACCTCCGAATCTCTAAGGCTAGCCAGAAAGTGCCCACGAAGAGTGCAAATTCAGTTTCACGTTGACCTTGGCTCGATTTAATGAGGGTAATAAATTGGATATTATAGTTAAAAGCACAACTTGAGATTCGGTCTCTGTAAAACAGATTGCTTTTTAATTTCTTTTTCTTTTTTAACCATCCCTGAGTAATTTCTCATTCCACAGTCCTGGATTTTAGCTTGCTATTTAAATAATAACACTAATGGCAATTCCTAGGATTTCCCCCACGCTCGCTACATTTAATGTTTCCAAAACATTCATCTCTACCATTTTTAATTGACCTTCATGACCGGACGAGGAGCTAACAGACGAGGAAACGGAGAGGCGGAGAACTAACCGGCCTGAGCCAAGGCTGGGCTGAGTGATCACAGCCGACAGCTGCTGCAAGCCGAGACCTGGGAGGGAAGACTTACCGAAGCCCACGGGCAGCGCGATTTTCCACGAGCAGTCCATGTTGCTGGGGTAGTTGCCCGGGAAGCCGGGGCTCAGGATCACTCCCTCCATCTCCTCCACGGTTCCCCCACACTGCGCTGTGACAATGAGACCAGAGGGTTAGGACAGGGTCGAGGAGAGTTTGGGCCATCCCAATGCCTGGACTCTCTCTGAGAGCAGTGGTTTTTAACCTTTCCCAAGTCATCAACCCCTTTGAGAGTCTAAAGGGACCCTTAACTTATCTCCCTAAATAACTGCTCTGATGGGAGGAACAGAGTAACTTCAGGAAGCGCTGCCCAGTGTCCTCAGGCCTTCTGGCAGTCTGCCCATAAACCCAAGTTAAGGGCCCTTGACCTCAAGCACGTCTTCTGCAGGTCAGTTCCCTTAGTGAGCTCCTACAGCAAAAGCGGTCCGCTCCAACAGAAGTACTTCCACTTTTCACATTATCCTCTAAATCTCCCTCTCCTCATCGTCCAGTCAACTCTGCCAGAACTGAAGAAAGAGGATGAAGGGAGGGGACTGGCATGTGTTGAGTCCCCACTCTGCGCCAGGCAGAACCATGCCAGGCTCTTTACAAATTTACCTTCCATGGGGCTGGGTGGTCAGCAGATGGGCTGCACCATGAGCTGCCCTCTGAACGTTGACATGTGCCCTCAGCCAAAGGGCCTGTGACCGGCATCCCAGGGGGAGCCAGCCACAGCTGAAGTGCCAACCGAGGTGAGTGCAGAGTCATCTGAGGATGCATGGCTGCAACGCCATAGCAGCCCCGTCCGCTGACATCCATTCTCTCTTCTCGCATTTTATTAGGAAAAGGTTGTGTGGGCAGAATGGGGCTGCTGGCCATGGGAGCCCAGGGGAGAAGCAGAGGACAGGGATGGTGGTGCCCAGGCAGAGGGTTTCTGGGGAGATAGTGTGTTTAGCCCCGAACGGATCAGTGCCCGGGTTCAGAGAGGGAGCTTTGGTATGGACCACTTAGGTCGAGATTCCAACATTTCCACTTCCTATGTGGAAGTGGAAGTGTTCTACACCCCACCCCCACACCTCAGTTTCCCCCAACTGTGAAATGGAGCTAATGACAGCTGCTGTGGCAGAGGGCCATTAGGAGGTTACAACAGAAATGCCGAACTTCACTTGGGGTGGGAGCTGGCACACAGTAAAACCTCAACCAGTGGCAGCTAATGTTCACGGCAGTGGCCTCCTCGACAGGGCTTCTGTGCCGTGTCACCGAGGGAAGAGCCTGGGCTGACCAGTCCCGGTTTGGACTGCTCGGTGGACCACCAGGCCCTGTACCTGGTGAGAGCCCAGCAGGGAAGCACCGCGGTGGCCCAGCGATGCTCCTTCAGCTCCCCTTGCTCCCCCTCCCAAGGTCGGCTTTGAAGGGCACTTCACAGTCGCTTGGGCATCAGAGAAAACCTAGGTTTCCATCCCGGACCTTACCACTTTCTTTTTAATCCTAAAAGCCTTGGTTTCCCTATTTGCAAAAATGAGAACAATGACACCCACTCAGAAGAAACGCGTGGCCCTGTGCCTTGCACACAGCAGACCCTCAACGGGTGTGGTTTGTTCTTCCCTGCCCCCACCTGACTAGATGGGGGGGATGTTCCTGAGGGCAAAGGGCAAAGACCCCATCTTTTCTTGTATCCGAGGTTCTCTTTGTCATCGCTCCGCACGGGTAAGAAGCCAAACCAAGCTCGGTCCTCATTTCACATGTAACCCTCAGGATGTTTCTGCTAGTGGATTTTATCTGTCTGCCCCGTGAAAGTCACGAGGGAAAGTCCAAAGTGCCTAGAGGTTCGGTTATCTGGAGCCCGAACGGACATCGGCACTTTTTCAAATGGGCAAGGCTCCTGTAATTTTTCAGTTGGTGGGCGAAAGTTTCCAATAGTCGTGACAGCTTTGAATGGGAGTTTGAGGCTCACAGAAACGGCAGGCTAACACTACCGCCTTTGAACGAACCAGGAATACAAAACCGCCTCTTGATGTGTCCCTATCCCTGGGAGACGGTGGATCTGAATGAACTGGAAGCGTCAGGCTCTCTTACCAATACACAGAGGAGGCGGGTAGTTCCAGCGCCGCACGGTCCCGGGCATGCAGGAGATGTGCGCGTGGCCCTGGAGGAATCAGGAACAGGGGTGGGCCAGCTGCCCCCACCGGCCCAATAGTCTGCACACCCCAGGGCAGGGGGCCTGTCCAGGGGCTTGTGTTAGGGAACGAGATACAGACAGAGGTCCACTGTGGGATGGGGAGTAGGGCAGAGGTTTTGGGGAAGGAAGCTTATAATGGCCATTACTATAGAATTCTCATTACTCAAGCTTCCTTGTGAGTCTCCTTTAATTACTAGACTCCCTCATGGCCTTCAGAAGAAAATTAAATTTTCCTAACATCTAATCAAACCAAAATTTTGCAGGAACACATTAAAGGCTGGCTAGTACCAAATTGCTACAGTCAGCAAAATTTGTCTTTTTTTGCATGAACAGCTCCAGGAGGGGATCATGGTCCCCAGGGAGGGTTGGGGGTCTGCTCCCTGTTCTCCAGTGACTGCAGCTCTGTTGGTGCAAGACTGGCCAAGCACATGTCAGGGGACACCTGTCTCCTGCCCTGGGTGTCAAGGGGAGGTACCTGAAGGGCATAGCCCGGCTCACACTGGAAAGAGACCACATCATTCACCAGGTAGCGCTCGCCAGTCTTCACCCCATTACTGGGCACAGCAGGTTCTGGACAACTGCTCAGGCCCACCGCTAAACAGGACAGAGACAGACGGAAAGGAGAATGGACCCGCCCAGCAGGTCAACACGGTTGGAGACTGAGGGTGATGCTGGCAGACGGGGGAGGAGGGTACTTTCAAACTGGGCTTTGCCTGCTCTTGGCCCCTAGGCTAGCACTCCCAGCCCTTTCACTTCACGGTGCACAGAGAAAATCAGTGTTTATACGGCACAGTGGCTCCACAGACCACAGCTCCTTGGGGCAGGCAGGTGTCCTCCAGGAACTCTGGCTGCCCACCTGCCCCAGGGCGCCGCCCCAGAAGGCCTTCAGAACAGGAGAGCTAGGGAGTGGCCCAGCCCTGGCTCCCCGGCCCCTCTGCATGAGCTCCTCCCACTTGACTCCTGCCCGGACTCCTAACTCCCCTCCATTCTCCTTGCTCTAAGACAAAAACTCCAGTAGGCTAGGAAATTGGGAGAGAGGCAAATGGAAAGCAAGAAGGAGGGAAAGCAGTTATCAGAGGGACGTCTCAGCAGTGCTCAGGGCCTCCGAGTCCCCTCTTTGGGACAGACTGTTGGGAGAAAGTCTGCCAGCAAATGGGACACTCCACCGCCTTCTTCCTCCTGCTGCATGTTGAGGTCAGGCCAGCTCCCCACTGGGAGCAGCACTGGGCCTCCCTCCCACCCGCTGTTCCTGCCCATCCTGTGCTCACAGGCAGCTTGTGTTCTCAACGTCTGTCCCTGGACCACAGGACTTCCTCGTTCGGCACTTTGAATTGGGCCCCGTCACCTATGAAATGGAATCTCACCTCTCATCCTGACATTCTATGACATTCGTGATCTTGGCCTGGTTTCCAAGTCCCCTCCACAGGTTCCCAAATGCTCCTCCGTCACTCTCCTTTCCTGACTTCCCAAAGTCAGTCTGCGTTCCTTTGGTCCTTACCATACACCCAGCAATGTGCACAGAGCTTTGCTAGGGCGCCCTCCGTAGTCTTTCTCCTCCACTGACCCTCCCTGCCCAGCCCCACCATCCTCCCTCCCTGAGCACTTCCCACGAGCAAGGCTGCAGTGAGCAGGTCACACACATCCTCCCATCCTCTTGGTGCAGGTCTTAACTCCCCTATTCACAGGCGAGGGTGAAGGCCAAGAGGTCCAGAGACCTGCCCTTATGAAGCCACATTGCTGGGTGCAAATCGAACCCAGTATGACTCCAGGTCTGCCCAGGTGGGGGTCGTGCTCTGAGGCCACGTGAGCTCACATCAGTCAGGCCTTCTCTCCCCATCTCCCATCCTGAAAAATCATCCTTATCCTCTTTGAATCCCTTCCTGGCTGACTCCCACAGCAAAAGGAGTGCAGCACCTCCTCCATGGAGGGCTTTACACCTCCCCTGTGCCCTGAAGGGTCCCATCTGCAGGTGTGGACATTTGTGATGCGTGAAATAAATCCCTGTGCATTGGCTGATGGCTGGGACTTGGAGTGCGCCTCTCCGGGGACTCAGGCTGGGAGAACCACGAGGAGGCCAAGAGGTTGCGGTAAGCTGAGTTCTTGGCCTGCTCCAAAATGCTCCTTTCACCGAGGGTGGCAGAGAGGAGCGGAGGGCATACGTGATAAGACACTCTGTGGTCGGGTTTGACCCAGGTGTGTATTTGATGAGTTTTGACAAACGCATGTGCCTATATAGTCCAAACCCCTACAAAACGACACAACATTACTGTCGCTCTAGAAAGTTCTCTCACACTCTTCCCAGGCAACTCTAGTCCTGCGTGTGCTTTTAAGAAGTGAACGTGATGCTTGAAGTGAATGCTGTTGGGGCCTGTGATCACAAATCTTAGCAGCTGGGCCAACAGACCTGAAGGGCAGAATTAAGACCATAATTACACTGAACTTGAAGCGCTTCATCTTGGTTGCCATCTTGTCTATTTCTCCCGACTCCTCCCTGCACTCCAAGTAGAATGCAACTCGGTGTGTAAAGGGGGTGATCCCAGCTTGGTAACCTAAGACCTTCTCACTGGAAAGGCAGTGACAGACCGAAGGGGGAGAGGCAGCGAGAAAAAGAGAGAAAGCCGGAGCAAGAGAGTACAATGGGAGGGGAAACCGGAACGGGGAGAAAAGTGGGACGCGAGAGAGAAAGGAGGAGGGAGACAGAGAGAAGTCCTTTCTAATTTCTCTTAGATCGCACATCCTGATTTCAGGTAAGCCACGCTGGCAACGAAGGAAGAATTACTTTTTATCATACGCCATTTTTTTACTTTGGAAAGCCTAATTGTTCCACTTCCATTTTAATTAAATAAACATTAAATGTGAGTCATAGCAGTAGACAGGACCTTTCGGTACCCTTCAAAACCATTTGCCTGTACAACAGCAATTAAGTCTCCCTTTCTGTAGCTCTTTGTAGATTATCTACAAAACAAAAGTATAACTACAGGGTTTTGGTACCTAGGAATTTTGGTCTCCAAATACTAACAGGGACTTCTGTTTCCCCCTGGTTTTCTCCCACCGTGAGAGGACAGTGCATGGTAAACATCAGCTACTGGGGAAACTACCAGTTCCCTGGGAAAAAATTGAGAGGATGAAATTTTTCCTGGAAATGAGGCAGTAGAATGACAAAGAGATTTAGGAAGAAAGTATGTCTTTGGAAAAATAAAATAAAGAGAAGATCCTTGGGAACATTTAAGGAATCAAACTGAAATATTGGATAAGGACACAAAACCACAAAGAACAGAGGAAAGAGGGTAAAAGAAAAAAAAAATGTGGATACTTCGGACCACCAGTGGGGTGGGGCCTCTAGGTCTGCAGAGGAGGGTCTCAGGGGCCCCTGTCCTGCCCTCTACCCCGAGGGGTCTTTGCTTCAAGCTGCCCCAGGTCTGTCCTACTAGGTGCACTCTGCAGTTCCTGCAGGCCATGGGCATCCCGGGATCCGGGAGTTCTCTCCCAACTGCCTGGATCAAGTGCACTCATTTTGAAGACCAGCTGGGCATCTGCCTCCACCCAGTGCTGACCCTGTCAGGCCTCTAGCAGCCACTGGGGCTCCCATCTGCACAGGCCCATGCTGTCAAAGGGAGCCAAGCCGATCATGCCTTTCCCCATTTCCAAAGACAATTCCCATCCCAGAAGCAGAAGTTGGAGAGGCCCGTTTTTAGGCCTGGAGGAGAAGATCACCTCTATCTTCTCATAACCCAAATTATATACTGGGCCTAGGCCGATGACCAGGCCCCCTTCCCATTCCTGGTATGGATGCTGAGGGAGTGCACCGGTTTCTGAGTAACTGACATTTGGGTGAGAATCCCGCCTCTACCACTTACTGGCTGTGTAGGCTGAGGAGGTTTCGGACCTTCTCTGGGCTTTAGCGACCTCACCTAGGCCTGGGACGAGGCAAGTGGGATGGAGACAACATAGCCCCATTACGACTCCTACAGCGGCTGCCAGCTCCCACCCTGAACCCTGCACACAGCCGAGACTCCGGATTCTCACTTTTGTATTCCAGGTGGAAGCCGGCTGCCGACACGCTGATATCTGAGTAGAAATGAAGGTAGAGCTGGTTGGAGGTGCTGTTCAGAAGGGCAGGCACGGTTGTTCCTGGGGCGGGAAACAGGCACCACTCACGCTTAGTCTCCCTGGCCCCCGAGCTCTCCCCTTGTCTCCTGCTCTCGCTACCCGATGATGCTCTGCTCCCAAGGCCCCCAAATGTCCCCGCTACCACACTGGTTAACAGACAAACCGGCACCTCTCAGAGTGCTGGGTCTCCAAGGCCCAAAGGAGGCGGGAGACCACGGACGACTCTCTGCAGACTGGGCAGTGGCAGAGCCTCATGCCAGAGGCGGGGCGAGCTCCTCAGGTGGCCCGCGAGTTTGGTTCCCTCCCAG
>PVKM010053091.1:0-10107 GCA_004027735.1 Carollia perspicillata
GGTCTGGTTGAGTGGTTGTGGGACTTCCACAGTTCAATTTTCTGTTTTGGTTGTGTAATTGTTTATAAATATTTGTTGTCTTTAATTTTGGTTGTGCGAGGAGGCACAGTGTTTCCATCTACGCCTTCATCTTGGCCAGAAGTCTCAGTCTTTCTTTTTAAATCTACTTCCTCTATGAGGTCATGTTTCTAGAATCAAATCACATAAACGAGCAGTACTGTACAATGTTGGAAACATACAGATGATGAGAAGTAGAGAATTCTTCCTTTTCAGAACATTCAGTTTCATTATAGGTACAATAAATAGTATAGAGAACCAAAATAAATGTCATGCCTTTAAAACTGTGTTCTTTAAGACTTCCGAGTTTCATGCCTTTCATGCAAATCACTGGAAGCCAGACATTGGTACTAACTTATCCACAGTGACCTGTCTTCCTGGTTACATTTCTTTGCTAATTCCATGCATGGACTAATCCACATATGTCTCTGGGTTCACATACAATATACACACACCCTGGAAATACCATGTTGAAATTTATAGCTGTCTCAAAAATTATATCAAAGCTTTGTAGCTCCTTCCTTGCATTGTTACAAGGTTCATGTTACATCCTCTCTCTGCTTGTTCCCAGTACTGCTATTTGAGTTTGATTATTGACAAAGAAAAGAACCCTGGAGTTTTAGGAGGTACAGTTTGAAATGTCATTGTTGAAATCTTCCTGCATTTAACTTGCTTAGTTATAGCAGAAAAAACAAATCTTTGAGTTTTTGCTTTTTTTTCTCCACTTACTCCTTTGTTGGTTAATAGATTAAATTTAGTGTAAAGAATAGCAACATGAGTTTTTCTTCTGACTCAGGACACAGTTCTGGGATTAATTTATGACTTTGCCAAGTGGCTCTCCTGTCTGCCAGGTTTCTTCTCAACCTCTTTAGCATCTTAACCTAAGGATGTTTACTTTGAAATTACACATAGTATCTTACATGTGAATTTCTTCATCATTCCTGCCTCAGGTTTCCTACTAACTAAAATGTAAAGCACCAACTCTCCCCCCCCCCTTTTAAAGATTTTATATAAAACAAAATCAATTATTTAATTATAGCATAACTTTTTCTATCTGTTTGACATTTAAATTCATTAATAATGAACAATTATTAATTCATTATAAATTCATTAGTAATAATTAACTCTATCTACCATTACCTTTGTAAGCACTCAGACCTGAAAACAGTTCAAAACATTTTCTCTGTTTAAAAACCTCAAATATTTGCAAATAATTAGCTTCTTATGAATTCTGGTTTTTCTTTTGTAAACAAAATTATGCTGGTGAGTTAGTGCTGAAGTGAAATTATGAATTTTTATTCTGAACTTTATCACCAGTATGTTAAACAGCACTGTTCAGTTAACACTAAAATGATCTTAGGAGAATACAAGTTAAAACTTCATTTTGCATTGTGTAAGAAGCTTACATCGTTATAACATTGTTTGGATAGGCTTTACTGCTATGTCCATAGGAGGCAGATAGCTCTCTCCCATAGCACAGTAGGGATCTTCTCCCTGGTCCCCACAGTAGTTTACACAGAAAGTAACATGTTCAGTAATAAACTGAAACCACATGAAGAGCAGACTACACAGGGTTTATCTGTAGAACTCCTGAGAGAATAGAGTAGGTACCCGTCTACCCCAGGGCCTGTGACCTCAGCAAAGCTTAACTGAATAATTTTTCCCAGCCCATTCTCCAAGCCTTGCTCCTCAGACCTCAGATTTAGCCTAAGAAACCCTGAAGGGCAAGTAATGAATCCAGTGTAAGGGCCTCACGTATCATCAGCCAGGCTTAGAGCCGGTCCAGTGGAGAAAGGAGCCTTGTTTAAGAACTGAAGTGTCAGTCTAAGGACTAAATGCAGATTTGAAAAACTGTTCAAATTTTACTTTTTAAATTGCTACCCACTCCTCCTCTCTCCTACCACAACCTGTTCCCTTACCTAGCTTCATGTTTTTGCCACATCTCTTACCTGACATATTCAGTTATTTATTATGTTTATTATTCATAATCTAGCTCTTTCTACTTAGAATCTAAGTTACAGGAAGGTGAAGTTTGTTTTTTGTTTGTTTTTCTTTCTTTTTTGTTTATTGAAGCATTACAAAAGCCAAAAACAGATTCTGGCACACAGTCAACTTAATAAATATTTATTGAATTAGGAACTTTAATGGTATCAAAAAGCATCAGTTACCTTTACAAGATTACTTTAGGTCTCCTCGTTTATGAAAACTTCAGAGAGAAGAATAAAGCAAGAGATAAGCTGATCCACAAAACAGCCACTTAATAGTATGTTAAAATTAAACATTCAAGTAAGGCTAGGAAAACAAATGTTTGTCTGTAAAGTATGAGCCTATATATTTAAGGGGAGTTGGGTCAGTGTCACGAGTATCATTGATGTTCACATAGAGCGGTTTCATATTAGGCAGGCTAGCAGGCCGCCTGAGTCCTCCTGAATCTGGAGGTGTATGGTTCCTCGTTCCCCATACCGCCCAGCTTCATTTTCTCACAACCTGCACAAGCCCGGGCAGTATATTATTGAGAAGTATGTTTTCTAGTTTTGTATTTTGTATGTGCCACCCTTTTTGCCTCTAAGATAGCTTCGTCTATTTTATTCTTATTACATCACTCACAAAGAGATTGGGGAAGAAAAGATGAAACAGATCAGTTTTATTTTTTATCATTCCATTATCAAGTTTAGCTGGGAATTGGTTTGAAATAGTTACCTAAATTTAGGTTAATTTAAAAGTTCATGGAAATTCCTGGTCATCTTTATCATTAATGATTGAAATGGGCAATTTTTTTTTCTTCCTTTTGGCAATTAGATCTGTGGAATTGTGTTATTTCATTCATGTGTGTGGATTCATTACAGAAATTACATATTTTAAAGGTGACAATTCTGCAGGATAAAACATCCCCAGTACAGATGGGAGTATTGTTTTGAGGAGCAGAATGAGGTTTCTCAAGTTGCATGTTTTCAGAGGCCCTATTTACAGTAACTTGTAATAGAGGTGACAGAAATAGCGTCAAGCAGATGCTTCATTTCTTCTGTCTTGCATTTTGGCTATTAAACACAACACAGAAAGAGACGTAGGGCAAACAGTCCTATTCCCAGACACAAGCCAATGCCATCACGGCTCTAGACTTTTGTGTTGTACAATTCTCTTGTTTCATAGAGAATTCATTTTAAGTGACCATCAAAAATTTTTATCATTGAATTAAGAAGTCTTTAGAGTCATGGTGATAAGTTGGTCTGTTGGTGGCTACATAGGTGGCTATTATAGGTGGCTGTTGTAGGTGGGCTCAGCTTCTGGTTATTTTATTTGTATAAGGGTCTAATGAGTTTCAATATTACTAACAATAAATTTGACATATTAAAAATGCATAACTTTTTTGTTTATTTTTCTTAACCATGATTTATTTATTTTTATTTAAAGATTTTATTTATTTATTTTAGAGAGGGGAAGGGAGGGAGAAAGAGAGGGAGAAAAACATCAGTGTGTGGTTGCCTGTCATGCACCCCCAATGGGGACCTGGCCCAAAACCCAGGCTTGTGCCCTGACTGGGAATTGAACTGGTAACCCTTTGGTTTGCAGGCCAGCACTCAATCCACTGAGCCACTTTTTTGAGCCACACCAGCCAAGGCTTCTTAACCAAGATTTAGTACTTTACCCCAACTTCCTTGAGTATTAGAGCAGCTGTGAAAGACAGTACCTATTAATTCTCCATTAATTCTCTTAGTCTGTTTTTAGTTAAGTCCTTATTTTTATTCATATGTTGCTATGCATTTCAGTATGAAGATATTACAAAAGGTTTGGTTGAGGAAGGAATGATCTTGAATTTAACCATTATTTTTTTGGTGATCAGTTTCTCATATATTTGTATGGAAAAAAAATTGCATTTGTGTTTATAAACATTACAGTTCTGTTATACCAGAGCTGAAAGGAAAAACAGTTATTTTTAAGATGGTTTCTTTCTTTGAGACCTTAGTCTTAGGATTTAGATCACAATTCTGTGAAAAATGTTATGACTTTAATAATGTATTAAATGATCAGCAAATGATATAGGTGATACTTCAGTGGAGATTTTGGTAGCTACATAGCATAAATGCTGTTTAGCTTGTTTATACTAACATTACATGAGATTAATCGGAAATGAATGTGCATATATTAAAATGCCATTGAATATATTTTATAAATTAAAATTTGAGAATTTAGGGAACTTCATGATTCCAGTTTGATGTGAAAAAACTGTGAGAAATAATCATATTTTATGTGTACATCCAGCAAGAATCTTTTAAGATTGGCAGCTTTTTATAAAAACATAAAAAGCATAGGTTCTTTTTTTTTCTTTTTAAATAGTCCCTCCACTCCCTCAGCTCCTCCCCCAGAACTGTCAGCATCCTCTTTATCTGTGAGTCTGTCTTTGTTTTACTTGGTGGTTCAGTTTGTTCATTAGATTCTACATGTGAATGAAATCGTACGGTATTTGTGTTTCTCTGACTGGCTTATTTCACTTAGCATAATGTTCACCAGGTCTGTCCATGCTGTTGCAATGGGTAAACTTTCTTTCACAGCCGAGTAGTATTCCATTGTGTAAATGTACCATAGCTGTTTTAGCCATTCATCTACTGATGGACACTTGGGCAGCTTTCAAATCTTGGCTATTGTAAATAATGCTGCAATGAACATGGGGATGCATATATTCTTTCAAATTAGTGTTTTGGGTGTCTTCAAATAAATTCCTAGAAGTGGAATTACTGGGTCATAAGGCAGTTCTGTTTTTTAATTTTTTGAGGTATCTCCATGCTGCTTTCTACATAGCTGCACCAGTCTTCTTTCCAACCAACAATGCCTGAGGGGTCCATTTGTCTACCTCCTTGCCAAAAATTGTTTGTTGGTTTATTGATGACACCATTGTGGCAGGTGTGAGGTGATACCTCTTTTTGAGAAATTCCTCCTACTCAAGCCTGCCGCTCTGTACAGAGGTCTGGCCTCTCATACAGCCCGATTCTCCAACCAGACCGGGGACTATTGGGGTCAGGGCCCGTCATGGCCCAACTCTCAACTCTCCCCAGCTGGTATCCACAGACTCTGTGGGTGCTCACAGGCCCTGTGTGTTTGCCACTTAGTCCTTATTCCCCTCTTTGCAACTTCAAGCAACCACATCCCTCCCAGTGCTGCTCAAACCTTGTTTGGCTGGGGAGGGAGCCATTGACTGAGCTCTCTCCCAAGGACCCTGTGGCAGACCTGGTGCACACAGGGCCTGGGGCTGCAACCGCCCTGGTCCCCACGCTGATCCCAGGGACCTTAGTGTCCTGAAACACTGTCCTTACCATCTGGTTTTTCAATGTCCACTACAATTTTTGGTCTCCTATCTTCATATATGTTGAGGTACTACTGTTGGCTGTCTGCTCTGTTCCCCCATAGATTGGCTAGGTTTTTCTCCCGTATGTAGGGGGAAGTGGAATCCACTCCCTCCTACCTTGCTGCCATCTTCAGTGCCCATGAGGTGATATCTTGGTTGTGGTTTTAATTTGTGTTTCTCTGATGATTAGTGACATTGAGCATCTTTTCATGTGTCTATGGCCATCTGAATGACCTCTTTAAATAAGTGTCTGTGTGGGTTCTTTGCCTATTTTTTTATTGAATTGTTTGTTATTGTATGTGTGTGTGTGTGTGTGTGTGTATTGAGTTTTTACAGTTCTTTATAAATTTGGGATATTAAGCCCTTATCAAATGTCAGTAAATATGTTCTCCCACTCATATTTGTCTTTTCATTTTGTTGATGGTTTCCTTTGATGTACAAAAACTTTTTAGATTATTGTAGTAGCATTTGTTTATTTTTTTCTTTTGTTTGCTTTGCCTGAGGAGATATATCAGAAAAAATATTGCTATAAGAAATGTCCACGATTTTACTGCCTATGTTTTATACTAGGGTTTTTATGGCTTCGAGCCTCACTTTCAAGTCTTTAATGCATTTTCTTGTGTGTGGTGTAGGAAGGTGGTCTAGTTTCATTTTTTTGCACATCTGTCCAGTGTTCACAACACCATTTATTGAATAGACTGTCTTCATCCCATTGTAGGTTCTTGATTCCTTTATCAAATATTAATTGACCATAAAGGCTTAGGTTTATTTCTAGGTTCTCCATTCTCTTCCATTGACCTGTGTGACTGTTTCTTATGCCAGTACCATGCTGTTTCAATTACCGTGGTCTTGTAGTGTAGTTTAATGTTAAGTAGCATGGACACAGACAACAGTGTGGTAATTGAGGGGGATTTTGGAGAGATGGGTTAAGTGGAGGTGGAAGAGGGTATGGGGGATAAGTGGTGATGGGAACAAAAAGGGGTCCATAAGTGATGGGGTCACTCTAAGTTTGTGATTTCTAAAACATACAGTAGCCTCTGATGGGTGTTTCACCTGGTGAGAAACAAAGTGATCAGATGTGATTGAGGTTGTGTGTAGAACAGGGTGAAGGGAAAGCAGGAGTAATAAAATAGAGAGGGGATGGGGAGAAATGATTTGTTGTTCCACTTATTTATACATTCATTGATTGCTTCTTGTATGCTGACCGAGGATTGAACCTTTAATCGTGGTATCGGAATGCTGCTCTAACCAACCGAGCTACCTGAAATGGTCATAAAGAAAATTCTTTCATAAATACTTTAATAAATTCTTTTTATAATAATTAAAATTAAGTAGTTTAATTTTCTTTAAAAATTCTTTTATAAACAGACATCTAATCTAAGTGAGTATAGAAGATTTCTGATGCTGTCACGTATCGATGTCCATGAATTAGTCTGATGGTGACAGTGTTTGCTTGTAATAAATATTGCAACACTTTGTGTGAAACTCAATGTGCACCCCTTTTATCGAATGTACTGAATTTTCATTTGTAATTTTGCTTTACTTCATAAAAAGTTGCCATATTTGTTTAAAGATCTGAGTTTAAATTTCACTTAATTCCCTAGAGGATATATTTAAAGACTATAACCTTGCTTTAATTGCTGTCAGAAGCTACTTGTTCAGATGCCAGACTTGCTCCTAATGTTTTTTATTATCCCTAACATGAATAGATGTGGATTGTTAGGAAAACTAAATTCCATTATGTCACTGGGTAATGTTTTCAATTGGCCTATCCAGTGACAGTTTATGCTGCTGTTTCTCTCTCTAGCTGCCAGTCGTCAACTTGACGTGTCATCTAGAATTTCTGTTACCTTTTAGATCGTCATCATGGAAGTGCAAGGTCTGAAGTCGGTCGCCCCCCATCGGATCGTGTACTGCACGATGGAGGTGGAGGGAGGGGAGAAGCTGCAGACGGACCAGGCCGAGGCCTCCAGACCACAGTAAGCCGGCTGAAAACCACGTTTCTGAGGGTTTTCCCTCCCAGAGAAACATGCTTTGTTTATTTGCAGCTGTATGGTTTGATACTCTGAAATGGTACCTGGTTAGCTTTGTCTCAACTGTGGTAGGATCAGTGTGTGGCTTTCTGGATAATAATGTTACAATTATAATTGTAGCAGAATCCCGTGTAGTACAAACAGAAAACCCAGTTTGCAAATGTGAAGCTAATTAGTAGGCAATAAAATGTAAGTCATTTATGAGGATAGCATGTGTCATTATTATACGTTATTAAAAAGATAGTGCCAGATCCTAGTTCCATTATTGGAATTGTAACCTAATGGCATTTCTGTTTCCGTATGTTGTAGCTCTTTGGTGAGGCTCAGGGAAGGGACGTGCTTCTGTGCAGTGACTGGGAACACTGCAGGAGGTGGCTCGAGTTAGAGAGCTGTTAATAACTCCTGTGCAGTGATCAGAGATAGAAAAGCTGTTCTTTGCTTGCAGTTTTATGTTTCAAATTCTGGAAATGAGTTTAAATTTAGAAGATGTTCTGTTTAGCTGATTTAAATTTGGGAAACTTTTAGTCTCTGGTAGAAATAACCAGACTGGCCTAAGGAATTCAAATGAAACTTGCTTGTCCTTCACTATCTTTAGAAAGAACTTTTCTTTCTTCCATTTAAACTTTATTCGAAATCTCTTGCAGGGCTTACAGGATTTAGGATTTTTTACCTTATCATAGCATCTATATATGGGGCCTGTTTATTCAGGAAACTTCTGTTGAGGTCCCGGGTAGGCACCAGTTAGGCCCTGAAGATGAAAATGAACAAGAAACTAATTTTCCTCATGGCAGGCCCAGTCTAAGGGGTGGATGCAGAGGATTGAATGCAAGGGGAGAGGTGTATTAAGGGGTTGTACAGAGTAGTAAGGGTCTGAGAAGAAGCAAGTTGAAACTTCTTACCCTGCGTTATACGCCCCTATGGGCTTGCGCCTGACCAGTCTCATTGTCACTGGTGCCTCGCCTTGTCCCTTTCTTCCCCTGGTCCACTACTGTTCAGCCACCCTGGACTTCATGCAGTTCCTCAAATGCATCAACTTATTTTCATCATTCCACCTGCTTTTCCCTCTGCCTGCAGTCACCTTCCCTTTTATCTTTGGCTGGCTGGGTCCTTGGTATTGAGAATTTTAACTAAACATCACTTCCTGAGAACAACCCTCCCCTTTAGTTAACCCAATGGGAAGCAAGTGGACTAGCTCATCACTTTTTAATGTTTAGACGAATGTGTATCTCATCTGTTTATTTTGTATTATGTTTTCACTTGAGAAGAGGGATCTTGTCCTGTATGATCTTATATCCTAGTACCTAGTAGTATGCATTCAGAATTTATTAATTCAACTGCTTGAACTTATTTTTGTGACTTAGCCATAGTAAATATTTAAGAGTGTAGTATTTATTCCAGCAATCATAGAGAATTGATTTACAATGTGACAATAAAGGGAAAATAATGAGGATAAAGAGCTCTTTGAAGAGGTTAAAGCCTCTCATGAAGAGGCTATGAGAGAGAGAAGGACAGGGAGTTAAGGGAGAGGTTTGGTGTGTGTTTATTTTAAAGGTCAGCTATTTCAGACTGACAGTGACCAGAAGGGAGGGAGAGGGGAGTAATGGTGGAAGGAAGGGGAAGGGACTAGTCAAAGAACATGTATCAGTGACACATGGATGTGGACAGTAGCGTGGGGACTGACTGTGGGAGCTGGGGTTGGGAGGGGGAGGGCAAAGGGACAATTATAATAGAATAACAATATATTTTTAAGTCAGCTATTTTAGTATTGTAGTATATATTAGTCAGTCATAGAATTGTGTGACCATAGTCAATTTTAGAACGTATTTACTGCTTATAAAGAACTCTGTACCCTTTACTTATCGACCTCAAATCACCCTAGCCCTAAGCAACTACTAATTGACTTTCTTTCTCTATAGATTTGCCTATTCTGGACATTTTTACAAAAATGGGGTCATATAATATATGCTCTTTTGTGATTGGCATAATGTTTTCAAATGTTTTATTTCATATCAAGGGTATTTTAAATTTCTTTATATATTGTTTTTGAAGCACAAAGCTTTAAAATTTTGATTAAGTTCAATTTATGTATTTTTCTGTTGCTTATGCTTTTGTATCATATCTAAAAATCCACTGTCAAATCCAAGGTCACAAAGGTTTAGCCTTATGTTTGTACATGATCTGACGTAAGGGTCCACCTTCCTTCTTTTGTGTGTAACAATCAGTTGTCCCCGCACCATTTATTGAAGAAATTATTCCTTCCCCATTAATGTTCTTAATACCCCTTTGAAATCATAGATAGTCGTGTTCATTTCTGGACTCTCAATTCTATTCCATTCATGCATATAAAAATATCTTTATGCTAATATCACATTATCTTAATTACCAGTTTTAAAATCAGGAGTGAGTCTACCAACTATGTCCTCCTTTTTAAATATTATTTTGATTCAAGATTCATTCTGTTTTTTAAAATCATTTTGTATTTTTCGATTACAGTTGACATGCAATATGATATTAGTTTCAGGTTTATACCCCAATAATTAGACATTTTATAACTTACTAAGTGATCATCCCAGTAAGTCTTGAACCCATGTAACACCATACACAGTTATTAGAATGTTGTTGACTATATTCCCTATGCTGTACTTGACATTCCCATGATTATTCTATAGTGACCAG
>PVKM010053092.1:0-10106 GCA_004027735.1 Carollia perspicillata
AGGGGTGGCCATCACACACCGCTGATGCACATCCAGGCCAAGCGAACACCTGTTCTGAGCAAATGCAGCCTCTCTCCCTCTTCCTGTCTCTTTTGCTGGCTTCCAAACCGATGGGCCACTCCTCAGCGCCCCCTGCAGGGACACTCAGGAACCACGGCTCCTTGCACATAACCTCTTGCTACACGGATTACTGCAAGCTGTAATCATCGTTACAAAAAATACATTCTCTGCAAAAGATGAACCCTGCTCACAAACCCCGTGTGTGTGCATGCGCGCACGCGCCATTGGACTCAATACCCATTTGAAGAAAGGAGGAAATGAATGGGTGTTTTTAAGCCCATTAACCTTAGGCTAAGATACAATTGCCACCGACCTGTGCCAGTTCTAGGGAGCAACTGAAGACCAGGGATGTGGGAGTAAGCGAGGCAGGGCTGGAGGAGGAATGGGCTGTGCTGGGGAGAAGGACTGGCCTTCGAGCTGCGGTGGGGGGGCTCAGCTCAAATCCCAGCTTCACCACCAGCTGCGCGACCGGGCCGTGGGAGGCGAGGCGTGGGGGCCGTGACAGGAGGCTGCCCGGGTGCAGGCTCGACTTTGCCACTCGCTGGCTGAGCGATCCCGGCAGGCCGCCTGACATCTTGTTTCCTCGGAGAGACGCTGTGAGGATTAAATGAGGAATGTGCAAAGCATTCGCAACGCGCTTGGCTCGTGGTGCCTTTATCATAAATATTATTATTGCCCAACCTTTCTGAATCTCAATTTCTGACTCAGTAGTAACAGGTTACAGGTTTCTTTTACATAAAGAGGAAATAACATGTGTAAAACGAAGTTTCCCCGAATGAAACTTTCTCTGTATGGTGTATTCTAATATTATGCCATCTCATTAAAGAAAAGAAGCGATTGTCAGCGGGCTGGCAAAGTGATTTCGTGATCCATTAATGGATAGAAACTCGGTTAAAAAAACGCAGCCTACAGAACATATTGTAAAACACTTCGTTTTTCAGAACAGTTTTAAGTTCCTAGCGAAATTGAACAGGAAGTATGGAGAGTTTCCACAACCCCCTGCTCCCCACAGCTCCCCCCCCCCCCCATCAACACCCCCACCAGAGGGGGCCATTGTTACAACTGATGAGCCTGCACTGACGCCTGGTTATCTCTGTCCGTATTTACACTGGAGGTCGCTCTCAGAGTTGTACCTCTGTGGGCTTGGACAACATCTTGTCCATCACTACAAATACATGTGACTCCGCTGCGCTAAAACCCGTCTGTGCTCTGCCCGGCCATCCGTCCCTACAGAATGTAGTTTTTAACCCGGTTCCCTGGTCACAGGTGACGCTGGGTAATTTGCAGTGTAGGTGAAGGAAGCTGGTGTCCTGGCCGAGAGACAGCTGTGGCCACAGGCTGGGAGAGAGGGGAGGCTGTGGGACATTGTGCAAGAAGACAGGCAGGCCCCCAGGACAGAGTGGGGAGCGGGGTGACAGGAGCCGTGGACACTCGGGGCTCTGGGAGCTAGTGGCGGCCCTGGGCTGCAGGGACACGGTGGGCGGAATTTCAGGCTGCTAACGGGCGTGCGTCGAGCAGCCGGGCCGTGGAAAACTCTGAATTCAGAGGAGCTGGGCTCTATTCCCGCCTCACTGTGTGACCGTGGGCAAGTCCCTGCTGCCCCCTCCACCCCGGGCGCGGGGCTGGGCCGGATGTCCTCACTGTGCGAAGTTCGGGTGAACGTGGAAAAGCGCTGCGGGGCGCAGGGCAGCGTTAGAGGGAGGTGCAGACGCTCCGAGGGCCCGGCGGCCCTCGGGTGCAGGGGCAGCCTCTGAGGGGCCCTCCGGCACGTCTTCCTGCGGAGCACAAGGCAGGCAGCATGCACTCTCACCATTTGCCTTCTCTCAGAGAAACTTCCCGGGCCGAGCAAGCCTACCGCCTCAAAGGCGGGGGTCCCAGTCCCTCGGGGACGCGCGGAGCCGGGGAGGGGCGGGCGCGCGGTGGTGGCGGCAGCTGTGTCGGTCTCCCCAAGGGTTAACCCGTCCCCGGCAGCTGCCGCGCGTGCCTTGCAGAGTCTCACCAGAAGAGGGTACAGTTTGAAAAGCTCTTGACGTCAGGCTGGAATTCCTATTGTGTTCAGAAACGGCTTGGGCAAAGCAAGCCCAAGTTGGCTCTCCGAATACCTCGGCGGGCTGCGCGGGTCCGGTGGCTCAGGGACACGTCCGGCGCTGGGCGTGCGCGCGGGGGCCGCGTGGCTCCGGGACCCGCCAGCCGCTGTCTGCGCGCCCCAGGGCAGAGGACCTTGGCTGCCACTCGCCAGAAGACCCCACTTCTGCGGGAAGCAGAGCCCGAGGGGCAGATCGCCGGGGAGCCGAGGTGAGTACCCGCGGTAAGGCCGGTGGCCGCGAGAGCGCCCCGCCAGCGCGCCTCGGCTCCCGGAGCCCTGCCGCCGGGTGCATGCCTCCTCCGCGGCGCGCCTCCGCCTCCGCCGGCTGCTCCTCTCAGTGACCGCCCTTCCAGGCAGCCGAGCGCCGGCGGGGCTTCCCCGAGGGCCGCACGCCTGTGGGACCCGCGGACCCCCAGGCGGCGGCGGCGGCAGCAGCAGCGGCAGCAGCAGAGGCAGCGGCGGGGCACAGAGCCGGGAGGATGGACGAAACCGCGGAGCGCAGCCTCCCGGAGCCGGGCAGCCAGGACTCCCGGGCTGGCGACGACATCGAGATCGTCGTCAACGTGGGGGGCGTTCGGCAGGTGCTGTACGGAGACCTCCTCAGCCAGTACCCCGAGACGCGGCTGGCGGAGCTCATTCACTGCCTCGCGGGTGGCTACGACACCATCTTCTCCCTGTGCGACGACTACGACCCCGGGAACCGCGAGTTCTACTTCGACCGCGACCCGGACGCGTTCAAGTGTGTCATCGAGGTGTACTATTTCGGGGAGGTCCACATGAAGAAGGGCATCTGCCCCATCTGCTTCAAGAACGAGATGGACTTCTGGAAGGTGGACCTCAGGTTCCTGGACGACTGCTGCAAGAGCCACCTGAGCGAGAAGCGCGAGGAGCTGGAGGAGATCGCGCGCCGCGTGCAGCTCATCCTGGACGACCTGGGCGTGGATGCGGCGGAGGGCCGCTGGCGCCGCTGCCAGAAGTGCGTCTGGAAGTTCCTGGAGAAGCCGGAGTCCTCGTGTCCGGCGCGCGTGGTGGCCGTGCTGTCCTTCCTGCTCATCCTCATCTCCTCCGTGGTCATGTGCGTGGGCACCATCCCCGAGCTGCAAGTGCTGGACGCGGAAGGCAACCGCGTGGAGCACCCGACGCTGGAGAACGTGGAGACGGCCTGCATCGGCTGGTTCACGCTGGAGTACCTGCTGCGCCTCTTCTCCTCGCCCAACAAGCTGCACTTCGTCCTGTCCTTCATGAACATCGTGGACGTGCTGGCCATCCTGCCCTTCTACGTGAGCCTGACGCTCACGCACCTGGGCGCCCGCATGATGGAGCTGACCAACGTGCAGCAGGCGGTGCAGGCCCTGCGGATCATGCGCATCGCCCGCATCTTCAAGCTGGCGCGCCACTCCTCGGGCCTGCAGACCCTCACCTACGCCCTCAAGCGCAGCTTCAAAGAGCTGGGGCTGCTGCTCATGTACCTGGCCGTGGGCATCTTCGTCTTCTCTGCCCTAGGCTACACCATGGAGCAGAGTCACCCAGAGACACTGTTCAAGAGCATCCCGCAGTCTTTCTGGTGGGCCATCATCACCATGACAACAGTGGGCTACGGTGACATCTACCCCAAGACCACACTGGGCAAGCTCAACGCAGCCATCAGCTTCCTGTGCGGGGTCATCGCCATTGCCCTCCCCATCCACCCCATCATCAACAACTTCGTCAGGTACTACAACAAGCAGCGGGTCCTGGAGACGGCCGCCAAGCACGAGCTGGAGCTCATGGAGCTCAACTCCAGCAGTGCCAGCGGCGAGGGCAAGGCGGGCGGCTCCCACAGCGATCTGGACAACCCACCGCTGCTGGAGCCCCCGCCCAGGAAGGAGGGCAGCTGGAGCCGGCTGAAGATCTCCCACAGCGACACCTTCATCCCCCTCCTGACCCAGGAGAAGCACCACAGGACCCGGCTCCAGAGCTGCAAGTGATGAGGGCCATCTGGGCACAGGTGCAGGATGGTGTGACTGGCCTGTCAGTGACTGCCTGGAGGGGCTGCCCTTGGTTCCCCAACCCTGTCGTGAATGAACCCTGAAGGCCCTCTTGGGCACCTCTGATGAGGCTGGGTAAGGCCCCTGTGTGTGGCTGGCTGTCCAGGAGCCAGGGGGAGGGAGGGTGTGCAGGAGTTGAGTGCAGCGTGGGGTGATGGAGGCGGTGTTTTTCCAATGGCAGGATCCCTCATCCAGCTCTGTATCTCTTTCAATAAAGCCCCCTGCTCTGTGTCCCTACCGTGTGGCAGGTTCTATCACAGGCTGGGGATCCCCCCCCAGGCGTGGGTGGCACAGGCATGCCCCTGTGCCAGGCCAGGAGGTAGGTGTGCAGCCCAGGGGAGTTATTTTTAGTTGAAAACTAATTGAAGAAGGGCTCATACCCAGGGTTCAGCGCCAAGGAGCCTTGCCACATTCCATGGAGCTGTGTGCCCGAGACTCCGGCTTCCTTCTGAGGAAAAGCAGTGCTCCCCGGGCACTCCCAGGATGGGACAGGTTCCCAGGGCCCGGATGGGTTCCCAGGGCCAGGGTCGCTAAGCAGTGTGGTCACCACCTATGCACGTCCCTTTTCACAACTTCTGTCCGTTCCTTCCAGCAACCCTGCTAGCTAGGTGTCCCCACTTTACAGCTGAGGAAACTGAGGCCCAAGGTCACACAAAGGAGGGATTCCATCCCAGATCTGATGATCCCAAAGTCCTTGCATTTTCTCTGATACCAAGTGACCTTAGTTAGGAAAGAGGCATATTCTTAGATCCATGAGGGGAGGCTGGTTCTACCGATCAGGGCAGGTGTTGGGCTTCCTCAGGATGGGTGAGCTTGTCCTCTAGCCCGTCTAGAACCTTCTAGAACTAGTACCTCTGAGGTATCAGCTGATGGGCAGGCCTGAGCATGCCCCGGGTGGCCCTCTGCCAGCCTGGTCTGAGAGCCCCAGGGAAACAGGGACAGGCAGACCTGGGTTTGAAGCCAGGGGAGTGAGGAAGGGATTTCTGAGATGCCTTCTAGCTCAGCTTTCTCTGCTACCCCCCCCCCCCCCCCGCCCGCCCTCTGACTAGCTCTGTGGTCTCCTGGTTGTCGGCCAGTCGATTAAACTCTCTGATCTTCATTCTGAATACGCCTGAGATGGGAATATTAGCATTTAACCTCAGGGAATCCTGGTGCTTCTCACCGTGCCTGGCACATAGCAACTGCTCAGCAATCGGCACTCGTCCCTGTTCCCCTGGGCTGCGCACTTTGGCCTCCTCAGGCCGGGGCTGGACCTGCAGGTGGGGGGGTGGGGGGAGGGCAGGGCACTGTCACACTGGTCTTAGTCAAAGGCAGTCTCCTTGGCACGGATTTGGAGTCGGTCCCAGCAGGCCCCTTTCTCTGGGCTTCCACCTTCCAGGAGCCAGAGCCCTGTCCCTTCTCCCCCTGAGGCACCTGGTGCAGCTGGAGCCCGCAGGGGGACTGGGGGGGGGGATTGGGGGAGGTGGTCCCCGACTGCACTATCCTGGGCAGGTCTTTCCTCTTCTCTGGGCCCTGGTTTTCCTGTCTGTACAAGGAGGGATGATTTTATGGGTTTCCATCCCTACTGACCTCCCAGGGTTTCAATGCCTGGGGCTGCAAGGGCTGCAGGGCCTGCTGTGTTGGGGATGCCAGGGGCTGGGGGGCCTGTCGTGTTGGAGGGGGCCTTGGAGCGGATGCTTGGGAGACTCAGGGCCACCTCTGTGGGGTACGAGTTCCTGGCCAGTGCTGTGTACTGCCCCCGCCCCACCACATGTCCAGGGAAATGCTGGGTCAGGTGTCCAGGGAAGGAAGGCAGAGGAAGGAGGTGGGCTGGGGCTGTGGGCTTGGGGGGAAGGAGGAGGGTCTGGGGAAGAGCAGACTGGTGCAAGGGCCCAGTGGGGCCTGTTGAATGGGGGGCTGCCTCTCTCTGTCCCCCTGCCCTAGAACACTAGAAAAGAGGGCTTTGAGCCCCGAGGGGGAAGGAGCTGGGGCAGGGGACAGCTGGAGAGAGGCCAGGAGGGGCTTTCCCAACTGTCCACCTGGGGTTATGGGGGAGCATCTTTATAGCCACAAAGGCATCTGGAGCCCATTTCACCCACTGTAAGGAGGAGACTGAGCTCTAGGAGGTAAGATCGGGCAGGACCCAGGGTCCAGGGGAGCCCAGAGTGTGACAAGTCACCCTCATCTGGTGCCATGCTTTGTTGTAGAGGAGTGTCCAGGGGCTTCGGGGACCAGGTGGAGGGGCAGCTGGCTCTCCCTGGGGACTCTCCGGTGTCCAGGCTACAGCTGTACCTATGATATTAGAACCCAGGTGACACCCAGGCCTCTGTCTCGTTTCACACTCTGAGGTGCACCCAGGCACCTGGAGGCCTGGCTGCCGTGCAGACTTTGAACCGGTGGATCGGGGCAGGCCCTGCGGCTCTGCACCCCCGGGCAGCTCCTCCGTGGGGCTGTGCTGTGGTCCGTGGACTGCTCTCTGAGCAGCGAGAGGCCGGAGCAGGGGCACGGCCCCCGGCCTGTGTTTGGACAGTCCACGAGTTCAGAATGGTTTACATTTTTAAATGGTTAAAAAAATTAAAGAAAGAATAACATTTTCTGACATGGGCAAAGTACCTGAAATTCAGATTTCTGTGTCTACAAGTCTCATCGGAACAAAGCCACGTCCATTTCTCAGGTTTCTCTGGCTGCTCTCGAGCAGCAGGGGCAGAGTTTAGCGGTTGTGACAAAGATGATACGGCTCTTGGAGCCTAAAATGTTCAGTATCCGGCCGTCTACAGCCATGTTCGCCAGCCCGGGGCCGCAGGAAGTGAGGTCTGAGTCCCGGAGCTTTGCCGGCACCAGGAACAGCCCGAAGACAGACCATGTGGGGCTCCTTGGAGGGGGCGAGAGGCGAGAGCCGAGACATGTCCCTCTCCCAACGCCTCCAGGTCACGGCTCCCCTCTTTCTTTCCTGAGAACCTCTGACCCCTGGTTTTCTGTGGCGGGTTGTCTGCAGTCCCAGATCCTACTCTGGAAGACAGCCCCTTGCCCCTGCTCTCCTGGCCTCTATCTTATCCAATCTCCCCCACCGGGGCCCCTTGGCCCCATGCCATCTTCCCCAACTGGAGTGAATCTGACAAACCTCTTGTAACCTGTTCATTTCTATTGAGAGAGAGACAGAGAGAAAGAGATGTGTTTCTTGGAATCCCTGAACATCCCAGTGAAGGAAAGCAGGCACCCTGTAGTCCACTCCCAGCTGCCTGCCAACGCCTGGTGCGGATGGGAGACCTGTGCCTCCAGGTCATGAACCCTTGGAGACTGGGCTGGGTGCGGGGAGAGGTGCATTCAAGGCCTGAAGGCCCCCGCCAGACTGAGGGTCCACCTTGCTCCCACGAGGGGGGAGCACAGGTGATGCCATTCTGAAGACGGAGGCTGTGACTGCGGGGCTGTGTGTGTGAGTGGACCTCTCACGCCGGTAGCTGGCTGTCCACAGCCCAGTGGTGAGCCTCCCCTGCTCCCATCAGCACTTGGTGCCCACAGGCCCTCCCAGGGTTTGCCCCCGGCTTCCTGTAGGAAGCTCCACGCTGTCATCTGACCTGCGTGGAGGCATCCCTGCAGATGGCTAGGTTCTGGCCGTGGTGTTTTTAGAGAAAGAAGAGAAGGGAGACATTTTCCTGGGCAAGCAGCTTTGGAGCAGATGTTCTGGCCACGCAGAGTCCAGAATCCAGCCTGGCAATTGTAGGAGGCGTCTGGAGCCTAAAACCCGCCGGCTGGGGTCTGGAGATTCGGCACACGACGACCACGATGGTGAAATGGAACACCTGGAAAGTGGGGGAGGGGAACCTGTGACCTGGAATTATGTCACATGCACTCCCTGAGGACACGTGAGAGAAGCAGGTAAGACCCCAGCAACTGCCCAGGGTGATGGTCATGGGAGAGCACCCCTGATTTATAGGGGTCCTGTTCATGGGGAAGTTGGGGCACTGACAGGCAGGCACCCTTACCTTCCCCATCCCTGGCTGTGCAGGGGCTGCCCCATCCTCCTAAGCCCCAGCCGGGCTCGGGCCTCCCCCTCCCCTGCAGGAGGATAATTAGATGTCTTCCGCAGTCCCCCGACATCTCCCTGGGTGACGAGGGACAGGTGCTTTCGGAGAGGCTGCCCCCCTTTCCTCCCGTGAAAAGACGGACAGCTCCGAGCACTGTGCTCGTGGGACCCCACGCGGCAGATGTGAAAGGGGATTCCAGCCACATTTGGGAGGTGGAACCCCTGCCCCTCCCAGATGCTTTTCCCACTTGAAGCAGCCCAAGATGCAGCTGCAGAGACGCTGTGAGCGACCCAAAGGGGAAAGCAAACAGACAGAAGCAAGAGTTAAAACTCTGCTCCGGCACTTGGTACTTCTGACGCTCCTGTCATCGGCCAGCCCCAGCTGCTGGAACGCTGACCTCGTTTCCCTAAGCAGCTGGCCAGAAAGTCAGAAAGGTAGGACCGCTTTGGCTTCAGGTCCCCTTGGTCCCCTTGCATCCCAGGAGGCATGGTAAATTACCTGTGGTCCCACAGCTGGAGAGAGGTCAGGAGGGTTGCATCCGCCTCCCAGAAGGAGCGGGAACCCTTCTATCTTATTCCATACTTGGAAAGAGAACATGGTAATCACCCCAATACTTTTAGACCCAAATTCTTCCCCTGCTCATGGGGCCGGTCACCCCTCCAGACCTCCAAGCCTCCCCTCTTCTGCTGCCTCTCTCTCACTCTGTCCTCTGAGATCTTGGTTCCCCCTCAGTCTCTCGCTCCTTCCTGCCACAGGGCTATGGCACATGCTGCTCGTACTTTCTGATGGAAATGTTCTTCTCTCCTCTGCCTACTTAGCATTTTTCTGCTCTGCAGCCAATCACGGCGCCTTTCCCTGACCTCCGTGTCCGGGTCAAACACCTCTTACTGCACCATGTGCCTCTCTGCTTACACTCGTCACATTTGCCACGTTACCTTCATTTGCATGATTTTTATTTACACAACTAACATCTGTCTCTCCCACCAGATGGTCTGGTCTTGGAGGACAGGGTCTGGGTTTTCTGCTTACCCTTGACCTCCCAGGACAGAGCACAGTGCCAAGCACATAGTATGTGCATGGTAAGTATATGGTGAGTGAAAGAATTTGCCCATCACTCAAGGAGACATTTTAGCCTACTTATGTCAATAACACTTCCCAGCCTACCCAGTCTCTCTCTGCCAGACACCAGAATTCTTTTATTCCTTCTACAGCTACCCTGACTGCTTTCCACAGTACATATAAACCTCTATTTCTCAGCACGTCAGCTCTGGTTAGTATCTCTTGATGTAAAAGGTGAGGTTAGGCTCCTGTGGCTCCCTGTCCTCCCCCCCAACCCCGTGACTGCTCACTCGCGGGCCCCCAGGCCTCTCGTTGTTGTTGCATTGCCAAGCTGCAAAACACAGACACTCTGTTCTGTGACTATAATTATGCCTGCGCTTTGACAGTCCAGCTGATTCTAAACGAATTTAAACCAATAGCCGGCATTTTAAATAGTATGATTATATAACAGCCTTCGCAGATGTAGAGAAGGGGGTGGAGCCTGACGGCACCAGGTGAAGGGGCAGTGCGCGCTGCCTCAACCTCTCGGGTTTCCGTATGCCTTCCCATCCTCACTAGGGTTGCCCATTCCTTTACTAGCTCTTGCTAAAGAAGAGTGTGTTTTTCCTCTTGGACACAATCCTCTCAGAGCCTTCTGGTTGCCTGGTTGGAGCGGCACCGTTTGCTTGTGGGGTCCATGGCATAGTCATTATGCTGTAATCTTTTTGTTTGTTTGGTTTTTGATCCTCACCCAAGGACATGCTTATGGATTTTTAGAGAGAAAGGAAGGGGGGGGGGAGAGAAAGAGCAATGTGGGAGAGAAACATTGATTGGTTGCCTCCCCTATGTGCCCAACTGGGGAATTGAACCCACAACCTTTCGGTGTACAGT
>PVKM010053093.1:0-10098 GCA_004027735.1 Carollia perspicillata
CGGAGCTCCTGGCGTCCCTGCTAACAATTGCTGCCCTCGGTCCCCAGGTTTCTTTCCTTCAAATCAGGCCTGAGCTCAGTAGCACAAAGGGAGGTTATTGCTGAAAAGAGTTACTTCTCAGGATAATTCTTTTGGTCTTTCTTTAACCCCTAGCACGTCATCTGCAGCACAAGGAAAAGCAGAAAAGAAAACTCCCCCATTACCCCTGATTAGAAATTTCCAATGGTTAATATTGTTAAAGCACATTCTTCTGGATATATACATAAAGTCTTTTATCAGAGCTAGCCATTTCTCATCTGATTTTCTTGGCTTTTCTGGGTAGACAGCCATGGTTTGCAATGAATAATAATTATGTTGACACTTTTTCAATATTTAACAACTTCTAGGATGAAATTGGATAATAGCAGTGGTAAGATGTTTGTCTTCTCCCTGACTGTAGTAGAATGCCTCTAGCATTCTTCCCTCAAAAAATGACATGGTCTCTTGATTGAGGATAAAAATTTGTGGGAAGGGAGTGTCCTTCTAGTCTACATTTACCAAAATAGTTGTTTTGGTTGTAATTTATAAAATAAACTGCCAGTTGTTTTTAAAGTTTCCACTTTTGTCCAGATAAATGGCATCAGAACCTGACTGTAACATGACTCAGACATGCAAGCTTTTCGTCTCTTTCTGTTTTTACCTAACATAAAATATCAACCCCATAAATCATTAAGTCCCTGAGCTTTGGAGTCAAACACACCAGAGGTTAGGCCCGATGGTGGGACCCTGTGGACTGTTCTGAAATTCACTGTTTCAAAATCTGAAAATGGGAACAATAATAGTGATTTCACAGCATTGCTGCGTTAACTTGCCCCATTGGCTAGACTGTCGTAATCACTCAATAAATGTATTAGTACAGATATTGTTAATAATTGTTATTATTTTTTCTATCTTTCAATGGAATTGGAGAAAATCTCCTTAGAAAAGACTTGAATGAATGACAGTGTTAATTCCGAGGCTGTCTGATGGTCCTTCTGCTCTCCCAGTGCTCTTCTTTGGAGGTGGTGGGGTGACCAGCTGTCCCAGCTGCCCAGGACTGAGGGGTTCCCAAGGATGAGGGGCTTTTTAATGCTAAAACCAATGAAGTCCTGGGAAAATCAGGATCAGTTGGTCACGCTAGCTTTTGGTGCTATTTGGTTCCTTTCCTATGTTTATGTGACTGGTCAGGCTTCCTTCCCAGGAAGACTAAAATTCCATTCAAATAAAATAATTAAAAAAAATAATTAAAGACCTGCTGGTTGAACAGATATCATCATCATCATCATCATCATCATCGTCATATTAATAATGATAAACCTGGCACTCTGATCCCCACGGGAGAGCATGGAGGTGGTCAGCCCCATCTGAGGTGTGAGAGCAACAGGAAGAGGTGCCAAAGTGAGGGGTCGGGTTGTCCTCTAGAGGTTGGGCAAGTGTGGAGGGGATGCTGGCTCTATGGGCTGCAGCCAGCACAGTGGCTGCCCACCTGTGTCCCAGCCTGGATCCAGGTAAGTAAGTCACGGCGAGACTGTTCTGATGGGCAGAGGCTAACGTGGCTGAGGGTATTCAGAGGGATCGGAGTCAGACCTGAGCTGTGGCACTGCTGGGGACGAAAGGTAAGGAGCCAAGATCAGGGGCACAGTGAAGTAGAGGTCACAGTGTGGTAAACTCAGAGTTCAAGACGTAGGCCGTGGCCATGGCTGAGGTACCAGCAGCTTATTCTCACCGGTGCCGGGCAGGTCGGGGTGAGATTTGTTGAGATAATACAAAGTAATGTGCGGCACTACTCAGGGTACATAGTTAAAACTTACTATATGGTAGCTATTTTTAGTTCTTGCACCTCAGAAATGATTGACTAATATCCCGTGGCATATAAGCAAGAGAGTGAAAACTAAGAAATGGATTTTTGTACTTTGACTAAGTGTTGTGGAAGTTGTGATTGTTCCGCCAGGATTTTTCATTGATCCAAACAGGCTGCGTGGAATGATAAGTGTTCGGGTCTACAGTGGCTATAGCAGAAAATAAGCAATGATGATAGGAGCATGTCTGCCAGGATGAGGCCACTATTGATCTGTCACAGGCCTCCCAAAGTGGCATTGCAGCCTCAGTTTACCCACATGGGCCAAAAGCCTAATTTTGTTGATCTGTGAAGAGCAAGCTTATCTCTAAGGCTTAGTTCCATACGTTAATCAAACTTACAGAAGGGATACACAAGCCATTGTATTTCTTTTTGAAATATTAGATTTTTATTGTTTTTATTCTTACTTGCCAATAGCATAATAAAATGAATGGAAGAGGGCCAGGCATCGACCCATGGTGACAGTGAGCAAGAAGTCCCTAAATGCTAATGAAGAATCTAAAGATAAGGAGATGAATGGCTTTCTAAATAGAACGTGGTAGGCAAAACGTTCATGGCCAAGGCCGCATCTTGAAGGGAGATGTTGGGCTCCGAGACCACATTCCCGTTTATTCTCTTACCCTTACCTTACTATTTATCGAGTGCCCAGTGGGAGAGTATAAGCAGATTAGCGCTCACCAGGCTTTCACTCCACTGTCCGTTAATTTCCCTGGATGGTGCTTGTGTTCTGTGAAATGCCTCTCCACGTCGCATATGTCACACTTCTTTGTCTGCACTTCACTCTTATCACACAGGACCGACTGACGCAACAGCGGCTACGCACACAGTCTGCAGAGGAACTGGAGGTGCGTGCTGCCTGCGGCTCGTGGAACCCCCTCGGGGGGGCTTTGTGTCATTACTGCTCCAGGCTCCTCACTGAAGAATCGCAGGTCACTCATGTAAATGACCAGGCCTGTGGCTTATATATTAGCAGTTTATTTACATTGTATTTTAGCAGAAGGAGATGTTTTATTTGGTGTGTATTTTAATAATTAGAAATGGCTCTTGTAAACAGGTCATTTATCAAAGAAGGTCCTTCTGATATGTATCCATATACGCAGTTGGAGAATTTTATCTGGATGGAAATAAATGCATTTTGTAGCAAAGGGAAATTTCAAAGCAAAAGAAAATGAAGAAATTGGATAGGCAATTGTCAATGTCTGCCCTGATAGGGGATCAAAGGATTAATTTTCAATGAGAAACTTCTATCAGAATACTGGAGTTTTTATGATCAGTGCTAGGTTCCATGAGCTAGACTCCAGCTGGGGTGACCTCCTGGCTTTGCTGACACCGCTCCCTTGGCCAAATCTGTCTGTCCCAGGGAAGGAGACAGACACAACCTGGGCTAGGATTTGGAGACTGAATTGAGAGGCCCAGTGTGGGGGACCGTTCTGCATGGCGTGGGCTCAGCTCCCACTCGGAGATGCACAGGACCCACGCCCACAGATAGGTGCTCCCATAGGGGACCAGGCCTGCAATGTGCCTAGGTCACTTTGAGTCTTGCTTTTTGCTAAAAACTCCCTCACCCAGATTTGTGGCAAATATTTACTGCAAAATAACTTCCTAAAATCCATGCTAAACCTTCCTAGAACCACTGTAACTGGTTCAACCACTTTTGCCCTTTTCATTTGCAAATATCCCTCTTCGGAGATGTGACTAGTGGCGTTGGCTCCTTTGTTTTCTGTAAGGTAACCACCTAAAGCAACCTGTGCATCGTAAATGAGGACCATTGTGTAATGTGTGGAGAAATCCAATAAAGGCCTGTCGTGGCAGAGGCCATGGCTGTGGCTTTTGCTCCCCTTGAGAGAAAAGCCAGGCTGTCCCTTTTCCTCCACCGGACTCAGTAGTCTGTGTGAATGTCTCATTTCATCCATAATGACGTGGACACAGTGGGCCGGTGTCGGCATCACCCAGAATTCACTGGAGCAAAGCCGCATTAAAGGCTGTGTGGCCTAGAGCAGGGGTTTGTGAATTTCTAGGACACCAGCTCTCCTCTGGTTCCTTCTCTGCCAGAGCCTTTCTTGTTTACCTCTCCCAGTGACTGTCTGGGAGCTCTTCCAGAATCCCTCAGGCACTCACTGTCACTTCCTTTTTCTGTTTAAGCTAGCCACAGTCCGCTTCCACTCCTTATACCCACTCTTAGGCAACTCACGCTCTTACCTTCTCTCACAGTTTAGAAGTATTGCACACCCCAGAAACCTTCCCTGCTGAGAACCCTCCTCTCTGTGTCTTTGACGACTTTGCATTCTTGTGGCTTCTTCTCCTGTAGCATCTTCTTTGTCTCCACTGCTACCCCTCCTCTTTCCTCTACCCCTCAATGGGAAGCTTCCTCAAATTTTATGCTTGGAAATTTTTTGTTGCATTTTCATGCGTTCCACAAAAATTTGAATGAGCCAGAAACCCTGTCACCTCAATTCAGATGACTCCAAATGGAGTCCAAGTTCTAGATGTACATTTCTGATTGTCTGGTGCCCATCTCCACATAATATCACCTATTGTCATCTCAAATGCAGTGAGTTGAAAACCATACTCAGACTTAAAATAGAATCTTTTCATGTTTTTCCTGTTTCTACCAAGAACAGCACCATCCCCCTAGTATGGGCTTAAATGTCAGCGTCCTCTCTAATTCCCTCCTTCCATACGACCAATGCGCAGACCTACTGATTCTAGTTCTGTGGTTTGTTCACCTTTGCAGAACATGCCCCCTGTCCCCTCCTTCGGGCTTGCTGACATTTCACTTGCTGTTGCAGGGGCTCACTCACTCAGCCCTCCGAAGTCAGGCTGTGTCCCACCAGGATTATCCTCTACTTTGCTGCTTAAGTCTTCCTGAAACTCAGATCTACGCACCGCACTTCCCAGACAAGAAGCCTTTCTAGGAGCAGTTCTCACCCTGGGAAGCCCAGCTGAACCGATGAGGAGTTTTGAAGAGGTGAAGATTGCTGGACTACAGATAACTCCGTCTCAGCAAGTGGGACCTGGGTGCGTGCATTTCGAGGAAGCTCCTCAAGGGATCTTTATGTAGACCTGTGGTTGCGCCATGGCTGTAATGGCACCTCAGTGCCTCGTCAGCGAGTCTCGGATTTCTCAAGGCAATATGTAAGGCACCGACTTTTGCTTTGTGCTTCATCTCCCTTCACTCCTTGCATATCTCAAAGTCGGGCCAAAGTGGATTACCGTAGTTAGCGCTCCCTGAATGCCTCCTGGCATCACGCCTTTCGTTTGTCTCTTCTCGCTACCGGGAAAACCTTTTCTCCTCCGTTTCTGTTCCTCTCAATCACACCTTTTCTCCAAGAGCGAGCTTAAATGACACTAATTTAGATGAAAATACATTTTAAGTACTGAGAATGGGTCTTCAGTTGTAATAAGCCTTCCATAAATGCTAGTTAATGTCATTACGATAATGATAAATAATAAATTCTATTACCAAGGATCTGCGCCATCCCTCAAGTCAGAGCTTCTCTCTGTGTTTTCATTGCCCTTTGTTTCTGCTCCCTTTAGGGTACTTGTCGGGTTCTGCTTCGCTCTACAGTTATTTTTGCACCTGTCTTACCTCTCCTGGCAAAGAGCAGCCCTGCTGGTAAACTCTGTCTTGGTCAGAGACTACATAGTATTCAAAATTCTATAGTTCCCACTCACCCGAATCCGCAACGAGGGTATTCGCCCATGGCATTATGTCCCAGTGAACAGTACTAGAAATATAGATCCTCCTTGCTGGCCAGGTAAAGGGCAAAAGTGGCTCTCTGGGCACAAGCTCCCGTGATAGAAGGTGTGTGTAGGGTGGCCATGTTCTATTTAAACTGGGACACTGGAAACAAGAGCGTAAATTGGGACTACCCCAGGCAAACTGGAACCTTAGCTATCAGAGCAGGTCATCCTATTGGAAAGGGAGTCAGTGACAGCCACTTCTTTCAACAGGAGATAAGTGCCGAAAGAGAAGATAAGGTGCAAATCCTAAGAGCAAGTGCTAAAAAACTCTGAATGTGTCTGAATAATCCTGAGTGGCTGAACAAAAGCTAGTGGGTTGATTCAACACACCCCTAACATAATGCAAGAGCAGGCTTCCCAGTTAGCAAGTCATATACTGGGTCAGTTCAGGAAAGTCAGGCTTCCCTTGTAAATACCACCCAGTGACAGTGGGTAGGCATCGACTCTGCCGAACGCCGAGGCTGATACCTGAACTTGGGAGTCACATTGACTGCATCCAACGTCTTCTGGGCCCTCCAGTCAAGTGGACATGTTAAGGCTTCTCCAAATTCTGACCTTCCCTTCAAGGCTCACTGAGAGATGAATTCCTTTGTGAAGTACTCTCATGGTCCTTCAAATCCCATTGCTTTTTCCATCCTCAAAACTGTGATAGCTTTCTCTACACATATTTTGAGATTTAAGGGGGAATACATCACTAGCCCAACCAGAAGGTATTTCTACTTATTTTAATCCTTGCTGCTTTGAGAAGTTGTTCAGTCCAGGTAACCCTTGGCATACATAGCTATGCATCAATAATTGTTCTTTTACATAGACTGTTTTGTTTTCTCACATTGGTTGGGTTATAGCAGCCATATATTGTTGTCTGTGCTCCATCTGAGGACTCCACATCAGTGAATACTTGTTGATTTTGAAAAGCTTCTTTTTATGTAGAACCATCTTTGTTTGGTTATGAATGGCAGAGCTATTAACTCTAGCAAACATTACCTAGTGTTTCCCATCATTTCTGTGCATATTAACAAAAAAACCCACCCTATCATAATCTGGAAAACACATCTGGCTTCTTAGAGGCATAAGGGCATGGGGTCAATATTATAGCACACAGGAGGCTGCCAGAAGCCTAAAGTATGCAGTGGAAATAAGAGAATGAATAGAAGCTTGGAAATCCATCAGCTCAGAGTTGGGGCCCCGGTTCTTACTGACTATGGGACTCTGAAATTTACTTCTCTTCTGAGCATGTTTGTTTGTGTGTAGGAAGCAGTATATGTAGTATATAGTTGTAGTGTTATAGTATGTATTTGGGGGTCTTGGAGCTTATTCTTCATGGATAAGGGGGACTACTGTATGCTCTTCTGTCTATAAGAGAGCAGCCTTGGCTTTGTTTGTTTGTTTGTTTTTTAATTCTTTGACCATTCAGTTGTAACAACCTGGAATTCAGCCCAGCCTGGGATTGAGGCTTCATTTATTTCAGGACACACCTAAAGAAAGTAAGCTGTGGAACATGCACAGCAATGGAGAGGCACTGTTTGGTACAGCACGAGGCTGTAACTGATAGGCACCTCCAGGAGGCACTCTCCTAAGTGGAAAAGCTAACCCCCCATGGATGGAACAGCACGTACTCTGGCCCCAGCTCTAGTGGGCCATTCCCAGCCCAGCAAATTTTACCCGTGAAGCTCTATGCTTCAGAATTAAGTTTTGGTAATTGACATGAAAACAAAGATATAATTAAGAGCTGTATTTTTCAAAAATCTGAATGTCGTGATATAAATAACATTTTTTTTTATTTCCTTAAAGATTCCCACTTGCATGAGCGCCATGAAGATAAGGTCAAACTTGTTAGATGGTGAAGAGTCTTCTGACACAGCCAGTGGAGGTCCAAAGAGCTGACCAGAAGATAAATCAGGAAACATATTAAGGAAAATGAACTATTCCTTGGTCAATTTCTCACTTCTCTGACTTAATACAATGGCTCATGTTTAAGAAATCAATCATTGACTTAATTTGTTATAAAATGGATGCTGTCTAGTGAGACAATAAGGGGAAAGTGCTTAGCTATTTTTGTGAGGGAAAAATCAAACAACGGACAATCATGTGTTCTTATCACTGCAAAACAAAATGGACAGAAATGGTGCCTTTTCAATGGAGCTTAATGTGGTTGGCCACCACCAGCCTGGCCTTAAAGGAAACAGGTCGGTGGCATTTTTTTTTTCTAGGGACCACTTGTCTTACATGCTTCTGAGGACATGAGCTAGAACGCAATCCTCTGACTGGGACTTCTCCTTCCTCCCGAGTGGAAGCTTTCTAATGTCCATGTCACTTCCTTTTATTACCAAAAATCAGGTTATATGTTTTCGTTTATTTTCTCTAATGCGGTCCAGTGGGGATTAGCAACTCTTAGGCCAATTTCCCTAGTGACATCTGGTTCTATTTTTCTGGTTCTGTTTAGCACTTAACCATGTTATTAACTTGTGAGCAGGCATCTTGAATCACCATGGAACGTGTTCCAAGCAGTAGGAGTTTTATGATTCTTCATGCATGACATATGTCTCAGACGGCCTCCTTACCGTAAGTAAGTCTTTCACACGCTCCCTTTGAACTGTGATGAAAAGTAAGCTACACAAAAGCTGATAGGTACAGCCTGTCAAATCAAATCCCAAACTAGGCTTTAACGTTGAAATGAAACGGAGAGGATTTACTAATTTACATGTGAGGATAGCGAATTCTCGGTGTGCACAGAAAACCCAGACGTTTGTACTCTGCATAACAATAGGTTCATTCAAAGGCCACACAAGTTAAATAATTTCCTTGTAGGTTAATGTTTAAACAACACATAATGCTTGAAAAGGCAAAAGCACATTTTTGAAAGCACTTCTTTTCTTTTGAGCCTTTGGAATTACACTTGGGATTTATTGACGTACAAGCATTAAGCCTTTCTTCCATTTATGTTAAATAGCAAGAGGAGTGAATGCCACATGAAATGTGTGCTTCCTAGCACTTGGCCCAGGCTGCTTTCTCTGTTGCCCTTCACAGAGCAGTATTTTCAGAAGACGATGTTGAATATGGCAGTAGGGGCATTCATGTAAGCATTAAGCCCCAATAGTGAATTTCGGTTACCTGATTTTATGATGAACTTCCTAATTTTTCATTAGCCATATGAGAATGAGTACACAGACATGTGCAACGCTCTAGTGACTAAATCACAGCACTAGCCTGGAATGGTACCCACAGCCTGCCAACCAGGAGCTTGGTCCTCATGTGGCTGTGAGGCACAGTGGCTTAGAGCACATGCCCTTGAATTGCAGTTGAACTTGGTTTCTAGCTGTGAGACTTTGGGAAAGTTGCTTAGGCTCTCTAAGCCTCAGTGATTTGCAACTGAAAAATGGGGTGATACAGTACCTATTTCATGGGGTCATTGTGCAGGATAGACGCAGTAACTCTGAAACGTGCTTAGCGTGAGGCCTGGCTCAGTGGAAGTTAGATTTCCTTGCTATTATATTTATTACTATACTATTTTAACAAAGTTAATTAGACCATTGTGCTGTAAGAACTCTTATTTTCTTAATTTTTTGACATGACTACAAAGGAAAAGGCGAAGAGCAAGAATCTAGCTAAGGGGACGAAACGGAGCTAACCTGGCTCTTATCATTTCACCCCGTTTTTAATCCCAATCCCTGCCCTACTCCCAAATAGCAGGAAAATGGAACCTCCATGGACAATTTCCCCAGGATAATTTACAACCCGATGGCCTAGTTCTAAAACAGTATATCCTCAGTAGGGCCCTCCCGAGACTGGACAAGGTGGAGGGAAGATCAGAGGGGGGTTTGCGGTGAGTTATGTTTCCAATTTAACAACCCTGAAGGACGGGCAGAGTGAGCAACATATGACAGGGAATCCTCACTTGCTACCTATATGTGCCATTCTCTCCAGCATGCTTTATTATTATTATTATTTTTTATTTATTTTTTGCTCAGTGTTCTGGGTTTTTGGCCCAAGTCAGGACAACAGCTGCTTTAGTAACTGTTGTCCTGCTCCCTGGCAATTATTGGCCCGTACCTGTAACCACTCTCTACAAAGTGACTGAGGTGGTAAGGAAAGCTCATGGAGCTCCAAATTTTAAGAACTTTCTGGGATGAGGATGTCATTTCCCCTTGCCTGAATAAATGTTTCTGGAGACAGGGTTGAATCTTCTTTAAAAAAAAATTATTTTAATTGTTATTCAAGTACAGTTTTCTATCTCTTACTCCCATCCCAGTGCACCCCTCCAGTGCTCCCCACCTCCCTCCCATTTCCACCCCCCTTAGCTTTTGTCCATGTGTCCTTTATACTTGTTCCTGCGATCCCTTCCCTTTTTCCCCTGAAATTCCCTCCCCTCTCCCCTCTGAAATCTGGAGACAGAGTTGAATCTTGACTCTACTATTGGATTTCAAGCAAATTGCTTAACTTCTCTCAACTTCAGTTTCTTCACTTGTAAACTGGAGATA
>PVKM010053094.1:0-10102 GCA_004027735.1 Carollia perspicillata
TTTTGTTTGTTTGTTTAACTGAAAAAATAAAATCAAAAGATTATATTTGGGGGAGGGAGAATACAACCAGGCACATTATAATGCTGATTGAATAGGGCCCTTCCTTGGTCAGCTGCTGTCACAAGCGATATTCTAACCGTACAAGCATCCATGCTACAGTCTCCTACAAGCCAGCCTCCAGTCTTTATCATAGACCAGAGGTGCCAGGCCACCTATATGGCTACCAGGCAACACAGGGACCAAGGAATAACAGTGAGTCAATACAGTTGACTATGCTATTCACTCAGCTTTTATTAATGCAGCTTCAATCTAAATCTGTAATAAACCAATAACAATAATGATACTCAGAAACAATCAGCAACAATATCACAAAAGAGAATTGGGGGATGATGGACTGAAATCCCAAGAGTCCAGATCAGATCCGGTCTGGGAGGCAGCTGATCAGGTCGACTGGAGCAGTGGAGCGTCTCTCGGATCTCAGCTCCTCCCAGCTGTCTCAGCTGTCTGTTCAAAGGCTTTTGCTTTCACACTGTGCATGCTCTGAGAGGGTGGCGTTACCCTTCAGAGAAGCACATGTTGTCTACTGCGTTGTCCTGCTCATGCTCAAGGGGATGCATCATCATCACTCTACTATGCATGCTCTAAACATGGCTTCTTAGTTGAAAGGACTAATGCCATCTTAGTTCAGTGCTGCTCTCCACAGCTGTGAAACCCCTCGTGGATTAGTTTATGTTGAATCAAATGACCTTAGATATCTTTTTTCTCAGAAAATGCAATGCCTCATGCTTTTCTTTTTTAAAAGATTTTATTTATTCATTTTTAGAGGGGAAGAGATGGAGAAAGAGAGGGAGAAAATATTGCTCAGTTGCCTCTCCCCTGCCACCAACCAAGGACTGGCCTGCGATCCAGGCATGTGCCCTGACCAGGAATTGAACCAACAACTGTTTGCTTTGTGGGATGATGCTTATCCAACTGAGCCACACTGGTCAGGGTGCGCCTCATGCTTTTAAAAAGTGCCTCGAAATAACAGTTATTACTTTAGTCAGTGATGCTGCAAAACCATTTTGTTCTCTGCATAAAACAAAAATCACGTTTGGCTTTCTCTTTTTCTAACTTTCTTATGGCATAATTTAAAATAGTGTCCAAAGTCCATATGCATGAATGGAAGCAAGTATAATCAAATGGCCCACATAGAGAGTGATGGGTAACGTGCTTCCTATTAAGTGTCCTCAGTGGTGAACTGCTGTTGTTTTGGCAACTAACTACAAAGCAACGCTTAGGTTCTTGTATTTGTGCATATTTTCTTCTTTTCATCATTCTCAAAGTGCTAAGGTTGTGTCTTTTGTCTTTTTGTTGTTTTACTTTCTAAGATAGCTCATTATAGTTCTGCACATTCTCATTTGATTTTATTGTTTTCAGGAAGGAAAGGAAATAGAGTTAATAATTTTGAGTTAAATGACAAATGTAAAAAGTAGATAAAATATTTTCATTGAAAGATGCTTATTGTGAAAGAATGGCAATCCTTACACATGGTGACCCATGAAGTCTTTGAAAATGTTTTCAGAACGGAGCAGACACAGACATCTCATGGACAAGCAATAGCTTATAGAGGATTTGAAGCTGACAAGAACCTAGCTGAGTAGATTTCAAAATAAATTTAGGATTTACACATTTATATGTCAATGATACAGGTCAAGAAGTATATATCCCGCCAGAGCAAGGAATTTTTTTTTGTTTTGGTCTCATTATAGATCCTCAATAAATTTTTGTTGAATAAACAAATGTGGTAATCAAAATAGATAAACAATAGATTGATGTAATCTTAGAATACATTAATAGGATAAAAATGATGATTCAATTATTCTATGGGGAGATCCCATTTAAAAGGGAACACTAGAAATATTCTAACAAACAAAGGTGTGAAGGTGCTTGAAATACCAGGAAATGGGGAAATTTAGGCAGAAAATTCTTAGTGGTACTGGGGAGATGGGGTTAAAACATTCCATTATTTGAACTAGATCACCTTTACAGAACTTTCCACTCCTGTGATTTAGTGGCTCCCACCTTAATATTTGGAACATTTATTATCAGTTTTCTATGAAGCTTTTCTAAAATATAGGATCGCAACCATGTTTTTATCTGACAAGGTACTCTAGTACCTAGATTAGATTGTACCAATTGCTAATTGTGTAAATTGTTACAATATTGTATTATATACCTTCTAGAGATACATTTTGAAATATTTATAGATGGATGAAAAACCAAAGTTCAAAACAAAGTGTTCCAAGAAAAAAATCAATTTATAGTGACCTACATGATGAAAGGGATCCCCTCTCATCAATCAAAAATTCCAAATTCTGTTCCTTCACCTCCCTTCAACCCTTCTTCAGAGTTCCTCCTCTTATTCATACAATCGGCATTTCCTTTCCAATTCATTACTCAAAACTTGCAGGAAGAATGATTATGCATTCTTTCTCAAAGTTTAGTTCCCTACTTTGTCCTGGAGGTGTTCCTAAACCAAGGGTATTTTCAGTCTTAAGGGTTCATTTCAAGGCTTTACATTTTTATATGGATGAGCATTATTTCTGAGTAAGCTACGTAGTAAGTTATTAAGGGTTAAGAAAATTTAATGCTCATAAACTAAAACTAGCACATCATGAGTTCACTGAGACTTCCCATGATGCTTGACAACATTATTGGGTTGGCTGTGGGGAGGCTCTGCCTACAGAGCGCCCCCCACCCCTCCCCATCCTGTCTGCCACAGATAAGAATAAGTTTACCGAGATGTGATCTGCTTGAGGAGGAAAGATGGCCAATTTCTCAAGGAAGAAGATCCATGAGCTTGTTCCTCAATGGACTTTTATTGGGTTTAATTTGCATAGGAATACAGGGTGTATATACATAAAGCTCAATCACTGTCAGGCAGTAATGATCAAACAATAGATAACATTCAAAGAACTATGAGGGCTTATTCCGAGCTGGGGTCAATACACAAAGGGCCATAAAACTTTGGAGAACAAACTCATTTCATGCTTGAACCCTTATCATTTAAATTGAGGGTATTCTTAGCAAAGCAGTTTCCACAGGATTGTATGCATTCTTTCTTAGGACAGAATGCCCTGGGGAACCACCTGTTCCTGCCCAAGGCTGCACCGCCCTCCAGCCTTGTTTCAGGCTTAAGTCAGGCAGGGGAAGTAAGGCAGGCAAGAGATTAGGAGACTTCTCACAGACGAATGAGGACTCAGGCTTTGTCAAAGCCGAGGGGCAAAGGTTCATCACCCCCTTTTTTATAGTTCTCCAAGTTCTTCTCTGATGGCCCCATCAAGACTGTGCCTGTCTTAGGTCATCCCTCCCTTGAGGAATCTTACCCATCATTGTCTAACCAGTCATCTGCCTGGGGCCAAGTAGAATGAACAAAAGGGTGCAGAGGAGGTGCCTCTGCTGGGAAGATAAGCTTTGCCTCCTTAGTGGCTTATGGTCCCAGGGTCTTTTACTCAGCCTTAGCCATGAGGGGTCACAGCTTCTGAAACTAGGCAGGGTGATTCCCAACAGTTGGCCAAAAAGTCCATTTAATTATTTCCATAAAATTGAAGACACATTTTTCATGTTCACCAATAACTTCATTGATTTGGATATTTTGAATATGCTGGCTCTCTCCCACTTGGTATAATATTGATTGTTCTCAATTAATGTCTCAATTTGATTGCTATCAACTTCAGCTGGTCTACCTGATTGTGGGGTGTTGTCCAACGAGAAACCTCTAACATGAAACTTTTAAAGCCACTTTTGACATGTTTGATCAGTCACAGTTCCTTCTCTATACAATGCATAAATCTTTTTGTGCATTTCAGTTGTGTTTTTACCTTTCTTGAAATAGCAAAGCATAATATGTTGAAAATGTCATATATTTTCTTCCATCTTCAATATTAAAATGGCCATACAAAGATTCACCAATTTTGATAATTTTTTTAAAAATGCACATTGACATGATAGCTGTCATAATACAATTCAACAAAGTTGTTTCAAATGAAGTTAAAGCCAACTAGGCACTACTAGAACAATCTTACAGAAAAACCCGAATAAACTTTTTGGCCAACCCAATGCCAGCTTTCTTTGTGTGCACAGGCATATGCAGATCATTGGAATCACCAATGTTTTCTAGAGAGGAAATTGTTATTAGTAAGTCATTTGTGTTGGTTTGACTTGGTTGTGTTTTTTGATTGCTATTAACTTGTTAATATACTCATAAAATGTTTCCTTTTGCTTTTTTTTGGTCTTTTAATGATTGTTCTTTCTCATTTTTATTGTCGCTTTGTACATTTTCAATGTGACTGAAGTTCTTCTGCTCAGTAGAAAGTAAGGATAGCTATAGTGGCTGAGGGAAGAATTTTAACAGGGAAGTCGGCCAAATTAAAATTAGAACCATTGCTCTTAGCTCATTTCCTTTATGTAGATATGGAAGTTGCATTAGTTGCCTATGGCTGCTATAAAAAATTACCATGAAATTGGTGGCTTAAAACAATACAAGTATATTATTTTACAGTTCTTGAGGTCAGAACCCCAACATTGGAGTTACCATGTTAAAATTCATTTCCTTGCACTTCACAGCTTCTAGAGCTTGCGCACATCCCTCGGTTCATGGTTCCCTTACTCCCTCTTCAAAGCCAGCAATCACTGGTCAAGTCTTCTCTGACGTGCTCCTCCTCCCTCTTTAACTCATAAGGACCCTGGTAATTAAACTGGGCCCACCAAGAAAATCCCAAACGATTTCCTCACCTCAAGATCTTTCATCACATGTGGAAAGCCCGTTATACCACATAAAATCACAGAAGCATATTCCTATGTTCTGAAAATTAGGATGGGGACATCTTTAGGAAAACATTGTCCTGCCTACTACAGAAATACAGTTAGCCAACACATGACTGATACCAAAGAATATGTTCTGTTGCCAGAATTACAATTATTGTCAGGTGGATATACACTGTCAAAATCTTAAAATAAAATGGGAGTTAAATTTAAATAATTTGAATTATTTTATAAAAGGGACTAGAAACTATGGAAGTGGTACTGTTATTTTTACAGCTCAGGCACAATTGGCATTCTATGTATTTTTGCTGGTCAACCCAGGAATAGTTAGCACAATGTTTCTGAAGAATAATTGCATCTTTACTTTCCCAAAACCACCTTTCAAATGAACCTATAAATATCTGTCACTTCTAAAGTAGACTGTGCTTCCAGAAAGATGACCCATTAGGCCATTGCTACCTATTCATTCACACATTACTTTGCATTTTGTTTTGAGCCATTTAGTAGTCTTAGAAAGACTAAAACAAAAGACATCGTTTGATGAAGCTCATTCATTCATTTAATAATTATTATGTCCTACTATGAGCCAGGCACTGTACTAGAAAATATATTTTAAATGTGAAAGTGAACATGGTTCCTGTCCTCCCTAGCTTTAGTCTTGTGGGAATATATAAGGGAAGAGGGAGAGAAAGGTACAAATCAAGGTCGCTCCTTAAGTTGTGGGAAGTCGGGGGCCTTGATGAGTTACTACAATGAGAATGTATTATCAGCAAGGAGAGGAGGCTGCTGAAAGGGAAGGAAGATAAGGGGCTAGAATAAATTATCGCCTGCTCTAACGATTTTGTCTAGGGCTCAGTTCTTGGACAGCCATGTGCCCTCAAGTGCTACTGCTTAAAAAGAAGAACTTTTCCATTTCAAAGTGGCAGAATTCCCTATTTTCAGAAGTTCAGGAAAAATGGTTCAAAATAGCATGAAATGACAATACAGACATGCCTTAAACTCCATGCTTTAATTTCCCTGACTGCAAATAGGAAGAATACTTTTTTGAACAGAAATGAGAATTCCTATTTCCCTTATAGCCTTTTCATGAACTCTGTTTCTTATTAAATAATAGTGAAACAAATTGCTTTCATCTCTTAAAGGGCTTTTTTCTTTCTTAACTGATTCTGTACTTTTTCTCCCCTTTTGAGCATTCATATGGATGAGCATATTTTAAAAACTGACCAGAATGGAACAGTAAACATATTTGGTAAAGCAACTGGCTGTCACTATGGCAACATTGAATGTGTTTGACATTTAGTCTTTCTACTCTCTGTTGCTATAGTAATGAAACTCTAGATTCTGACACCATTTCTAAATTCTATTAAAATAAAGCCCCTTTCAAGCCCCCAAGAAAGAGGGAGGGCCAGTACTATTCATGCATGTGATGTATGAGGATGATTTCTAAAACTAAGACATAGATAAGACACACTTTGTTGTACTTTAATCAAATTGAAAAAATGCTGAAAATTTAAAAAAATAGAGAAAAACATCAAAGTAGAACTAAAGTAAAACAATTCTTTTGTTATTAAAAATCAGCTTTTTAAATATGTATAAAATAGCTTTAATTTATGGCATGTTGAGATTAATGCCAAATATTGATAAGGAAAACCTTTTTTATTTCTTTTTAGGAGAAATGAACAGTAAAATAATGGCAATTAAGAGCCAGAAAAATTGGTAAAGAAATTGGGAATTTGAGGAGCTTTTTGTATTTAAGAAAATATTATTATGATCTATTCATCTGTTTTTACACTTATGATTAGAAACCATATTATATTACTATTAAATTATTATTTGTAGTAGTAGAAACATCTCTGGTTAATGGAAAAAAGTAGGAAGAGATTTAGAAGGAATAATAGGAAGAGAGTAGCCCTGGCTGGTGTAGTTCAGTGAATTAAGTGCTGGCCTGTGAACCAAAGAGTCACCAGTTCGATTCCCAGTCAGGGCACATGCCTGGGTTACAGGCCAGGTCCCCAGTAGGGGGCTTTCAAGAGACAACCACACATTAATGTTTCTCTCCCTTTCTTTCTCCCTCCCTTCTCCTGTCTCTAAAGATAAATAAATAAAATCTTTAAATAAAATAGGAAGAGAGTAGTGAGAATGCAGTATAAAAGAAGGAATATTAAAAATGAAAGTTAGTGATAATGTAATAGATTTAGGGGTAGTATAAGAATAATAAAAACATATTCAAAGGTAGTCAGCGGGATCTGAAAGGAGACAGAGCCCAAGTTTCTGAGAGGGATGTTTTATAAGACCTATAGCTTAGGTTATAGGGGTTGCTGATATATTATCAACAGCTATGTAAGTTGCCATTGATTTCTAAAAGTGTGTTCAGCTCCATAGTAATTTAGGAAAATTGCTCAGAAAGTCTTCGTAATGGCTGGGTGAAGCACAGGGCTGGAGTCCAAGGGAGATATCTTAGCCCTTCCACTTCCTTGCTGTGTGGTTTGAGTGAGCCTCATGACTTTCCTGGGCTTCATTTTTGTTTTTCCTAAAATGGTGGGATGTCCTAACTCTCCCTAACTTTAAATCCCTTTAAAGAGATAATATGTATCCCAGTATCCCCAACTTAGTACTTAGTAAGCATTTACCCAGTACAGTGGTTGTTATATTTCCAAGCTAGGAATTATGGGAATGGGATATATAAACAAACAAACAAATTAATAAGCAAACAAACAAACAAATAAATAAAATAATTGTTAACTGCTATAAAGGCAGTGTTTGTAAGGTTAAAACTTGAGGTATTCACTATTTCTAGATCTTGTGAAATGCTTTTTTCTCCACTTTTTCTGTGCCTCCTTTGCCTCTTCTCTTGCTTCTATAGTTGAACAACTGAAAAATTCTTCCCAGGAGTGACATCTTCTGTCTCTTAAGAATTCAAATGAATTAAGAAACCAAAGGCTGGTTTGCTAGGCCAACTCGGGTTTATATTTGCATTTATGTTACTGTCAATGTATATTGATCACAGCCACTATGACTCCCCATAGACAAATAATCTGAATAGAAAAAAAGATCAGTAGAACTTCTGGTGAAGATGTAGTCATGGGTAGATACACTTTGCCTCTTTGCACAAACCAAATGAGGACAACAACATATTTAAAAACAAAAAACCAACCAGAACTTCCAGAAAATCCAACTGTATGGAAGTCAGACAACCAAGGGGTTAAAGAATAAACACTCATCCAGACTGGCAGGAGGGGTGAGGACATGCAGCAAGGTGGTGGCTGGCAGACCAGGCTGGCGAGGAAGCAGTTGGTGGTCCCACATTTTCATGCAGATAAATCAGGAGAAACAACTGGGGAGTGAGACAGACCATGCAACCCAGGGTTCCAGTGAGGGAAAGGAAAGCCTCAAAATCTCTGGCTCTAAAAACCTGTGGGGATTACAGTGGTGGGAGAAACCTCCAAATTCACAGGAGAGTTCATTAGAGAGACCCACAGGGTCCTAGAACATACACAAACCCACCCACCCAGGAAACAGCACCAGAAGGGCCCACTTTGCTTCTGAGTAGCAGGGGAAGTGACTAAAAGCTGGAAAAGAGTCTAGCAAGTGGCATTGTTCCCTCTCAGATACATTCCCCACATACAGTGCCACAATACCACAAAGTGGGTTGCCCCACCCTGGCAAACACCTAAGGCTCCACCTCTTACAATGTAACTGGTATGTTGAGACATGAAATATGGCCCAAATGAAAGAACAGATCAAAACTCCTAAAATAGAACTAAGTTATGAAGAGATAGCCAACCTATCTATCAGATGCAGAGTTCAAAGCACTGGTAATCAGGATGCTCACAGAAATGGTTGAGTGTGGTCGCAAAATAGAGGAAAAAGTGAAGGCTACACAAAGTGAAATAAAGGAAGATGTACAGGTAACCAACATGAAGGGGAGGTAACCAGGTCTCAAATCAATGATTTGGAGCAGAAGGAAGAAATAAACATTCAACCAGAACAGAATGAAGAAACAAGAATTCAAAAAAAATGATGAGAGCCTTAGGAACCTCTGGGACAACTTTAAATGTTCCAACATCTGAATCATAGGTGTGCCAGAAGGAGAAGAGGAAGAGCAAGAAATTGAAAACTTATTTGAAAAAAATAACGAAGGAGAATTTCCCCTATCTGGCAGAGAAAATAGACTTCCAGGAAGTCCAGGAAGCTCAGAGAGTCTCAAAGAAGTTGGACACAAGGAAGCACAACACAAGGCACATCATAATTACATTAGCCAGGATGAAAAATAAGGAAAGGATCTTAAAAGCAGCAAGAGAAAAGGAGACAGTTACCTACAAAGTAGTTCCCATAGGAATGTCAGCTGATTTCTGAAAAGAAACCTTGCAGGCAAAAAGGACCTGGAAAGAAGTACTCAAAGTCTTGAAAAGCAAGGATCTATATCCAAGATTACTCTGTCCACAAAAGCTATCATTTAGAATGGAAGGGCAGATAAAGTGCTTCCCAGATAAGGTCAAGTTAAAAAAGTTCATTATCACCAAGCTCTTATATGAAATATTAAAGGAACTTATGTAAGAAAAAGAAATTCAAATCCATGAACAGTGAAACAACAACAAACTTACAACTATTAACAAATTGAACCTAAAAAACAAAAATATACTAAGCAAACAACTAGAACAGGAACAGAATCACAGAAATGGAGATTACATGGAAGGTTATCAGTGGAAAGAGGGAGTGGGGAGAATGGGGAAAAAGGTACAGGGAATAAGAAGCATAATTGTTAGGCACAAAATAGACAGGTGGAGGTTAAAAATAGCACAGTAAATGGAGAAGCCAAAGAACTTATAGGTATGACCCATGGAGATGAACTAAGGGGTGGGGAATGCTGGTGGGATGGAGGTTCAGGGCAGAGGGAAATAAAGGGGAGGAAAAATGGGACAACAGTAATAGCATAATAAATATAATGTACTTTTAAAAAAAGAAAAAAATCAAGAAATCTGCCTATGGACCTGGAGAAAATTATGCTAAGTGAATTAAGCATCAGTAAAAGAAAAATACCATGTCTTACTTATATGTGGTATCTAATGAACACAAATCAATGTACAAAATAGTAACAGAAGCTTAGATATATAAAACAGACTGACAGGTGCAGGAAAGGAGGAGGTGGGATGGGAGGAAAGATGGTGAAGCGATTAACCAAAGAACATTATTCACAATCCAGGGACACAGATAACAACACAGGAATTGGCTTGGGGTGAGGAGAGTGTGGGGCTGGGTGGAGGTGGTGAAAGGGAGAAAAAGCAGGAACTGTAAC
>PVKM010053095.1:0-10102 GCA_004027735.1 Carollia perspicillata
CTTCATCATGGCAGCAGAAGTCAGTTCTAGTTTCTAGCTTTTCTTGAACACTTCTAGAAGGAGCTTCATTGTGCGCTGTGGCCACTCAGACACACCAGCTAGGCCGCAGCCCCTGCCCCTCAGAAGCCATGGTCCCAGCAGCACCCCCTGCAGTCCCTCCTCCAGCCCCGGATTCTAACAGGCCCAACCCTTCCTCTGCTCCTACCTTGAGAGTGGCAGCTGCTCTTGTTTAGTCACTGTTTTTTTCAGTGTGTCCCCCACCTCCTTTTGTGCGTGTGTATGTGCTTTGCCTCCTCAGTCACCCAGTGCCCGTTTAACCAATTCTCTAGATTAAATTCTCTCTGTTAAAGTAACTGCCATGGTTTCTGTTTTCCGAACCAGACACTGACAGATACAGACCCTGTATCTGCCAAACAGACTTCACAGGGAAGCTGTAATTCACCATGTGGTTTTCATCCATCACAGGCGAGGGTGGCTGCCAGCTTACCCAGTTACCACACTGCACTGAGGCCATTCCAGCCCCAGGCAAAACAAAAACAAAAACAAAAACAAAACCCGATACCATGATTAGGCCGTGTGACCTGATCACGAACAGAACTACAGTTTCCTGCCTGTCTTGAGAAGCAGTGAGACTTCTTTGCAGGGTTCCTTAAGATCCCTGGGGGAGGCGTGGGGAGAGAAGGCCACATGGGAGCCTGGCTCTGGCCTCGGGTTTCCTGGTGCTTGCAGACCCCTCTGCTCCCCAGTTGGTTCTGACACCCCCCAGGGCCCCAACTTCTGTGGCTCTCCCCAGGTTGCCACTCCCCCTTGGTGCCCGACTGTCTCCTTTATTCACAGCGGTGGCTCTGAGCATGAAGTGCCCAGACAGGAAATGAGGGGATTCCAGCACACACAGCAGCTGGGGCTGAGCATTCCCCAGACTGTGGCAACGTTGTCCACAGTCTAGAGTTGGAAGACAACCTGGAGATCAACTGCTCCCACCCTGCCATTTTGCTGATGGAAAAACCAAGACCCAGAGAAGTTAGGCAACTTGTCCAAGATCACACAGCTTGTTAGAGGCAAGTCCTTGGCTAAGGCCAAATTCTCTGTCTCGAGAGCTCTGAGCTATCCCCATGAGCTACACTGAGATTACTCAGGCTACATGTCTTGGAGGCCAGCTGAGGTCTCTCTGCCTGGTATCCTTAGCATTTTCCGCCTAATTCTCTGCTTCCTGTGACCTAGTCCTGAGTTTTCTCTGAGCTTCTCTGTCCTCCAAAGCTCTCTCTTATTGTCTATTTTTGGTCCGGCTCCCCTGTTTCTCTGCTGGGCCTAACTGCCCTCTGCCTCCCATACCCAAAGCCTTGCTGCCCCTCTTACAGGGGCCGAGGGCTCTCACTTGCTCATTACCAATTAACCCTTAGCAATTAGCCCTGGCTGTTGGCTTATGTAAACAGCAGCTTCTGCAGGGTATAGCCCTATAATCACAGGCACATCCTGCCTCATTGCCCCACAGGCACTGATTTAGCTGTCTTTCAGTAAAACACTGCTATCCTCCAATTGCAGGCCTGGGGCTACCCTTCTTCTGAGGGCTCTGGGGAAGATGGGAGACACCCTTAAGAGTCCAGACACAGTCCTTTGTGGGTCAGTCTGGAGTGCTCCCAAGACAGTGGGTTCTGGTGAGCTTGCCAGTGCAGAAGAAAGGAAAGCCATCATTTCCCTTTGAGAAGTGGAGCAGAGGCCGTTCTTAGAAATCACACCCGGTGTCTGTACCCCCAGGCACGGCACAATGGAGACTCAGCTTATGTTTGTGCTAGAAGACTGTTTGCCCTAGTTCAGAGCTTTCTAGTGTGATGTAAATTCAAGCCACAGAGAAGCTGTCTAAAAAAATAAGTTCCTGCCCCCACTCTTGAGCTTTCAAAACAGTTCCAGAAAAGGGTGGGGGGGTCTAAGGATTTTTAGTATTTTAAACACTCTCTAAATGCTTCTGATGTTCGGCCAACTTGAGAAGCATCGCCTAGACAGGAGACAGAGGCTGCGCTCGGCTGTCGGAGAGGAAGGAGGGTCTGCAGAGCACGGGCAGTGAGGTGATGCAGTTAAGCCCTTGGAGGCTGAATACTTATCCTGGAATAGTCCGTGGGGATGGATGTGGGACTCCTCTCTCTATGGGTGGTCAGTCCTGGGCCAGGAGGGTCACGCTACCTCTGGTGCACAGAATGAGAAACCGAAAGGCCCAGTCACCCTGACAGCCTCCCCTGCCAAGGACAGAGGATGACTATGGGACTGTGCACACCTCCGAGAGATTCAGTGCAAACGTGGCATCTGCAGCGTTTCCCACGGTGGTCCCCAAAGTGAAAGGTGTCAAACAGCATTGGTGGGTCCCACTTTGACAAGGACCCCTCACTTTTTATTCTGTATGGTTCTAATGACAAGAAAAATACACTTGAAAACCAGGTCCTGAAGTACCTTTGCCTTTGTCATGTCTAAAGTTCTCTCTCTCTCTCTGTATCATCATCTACCTATTATCTATTGTGCAATGATTTAATCTCCATGCATCAACCAGCATCTGAAAGTGGTCTGCACTGGAAATCCAAGCGGCTCTACTGGTTGTGTGTTCACCTCGTCTGCCCTGGGGATGGCTCTCCCAGACCTGCCCCCAGTCTGGCTCCCTTGTGTCAAGGGTCATTCCGAACAGTGCCCACTATATTTTCTCTCCAACAGACTGGAACTGGGACTGAGGAATGGAGCCAGCCTGGTCCACTATCTATTTTAGACCTACAGTGTGAGCACTCATACACTACAGAGGGTGTGTGCTGCCACACAGATGGAAGAACGGAGACAGCTGTCCTCCAGATGGGACGAGGAGACGCCAGACAGGAGAGGAGATGGGAGAGGATGAAAGTGCTGGTGATCTCACTGCGCTCGGCTTACAACCCCGCCGAGGTGCCGTGGACTCAGGCTTTTGGCTTCTGTTAAACACCACCATGTCCTCGTAATGCAACCCCCCTTTTGTTTTACATAAACCTGTTGCGGAAAAACAGACTCTGACACAATGTGGGGTCAACGGAGTGAGCACTTTGTTAATGCATGCGGACCCAGAGGAGACAGCCTCCAAATTCTGGGCCCTGAGGAGGGGTCAGGCGGGTGGTTAAATACCTTTGTACCAAAGTGGGGAGAGGAGGGGTCATGAGACACAAGCAGGGAGCAGGAGAGTGGGAGCCAAGGACACAGAGGCAGAGGGTGTAAATTGGCAAAGAGATAGTGAGAGATTAACTGAGTCCAGACAGGGAGTCAACTAGTCAGCAGGTGGTCGTCCGGAGCCTGGGGGCCAGAGGGAGTTATCAGAGGTTGGAACAGAGTGCCAGCTTTAACTTCTATTACATTTTAACTTCTATCACAAGTCCATGCCCCTTTTTTGTTACCTGTGGCCACTGAGTTCTCACTTATGAAAGGGAAAGGGGTCACCAGCCCAGGGTCTGACAGGTCAGCAGAGCGGCCTGAGCCCAGCACTGAGTGGCGCATGGATGATAATGTATTTGCTATTGAGCACCTGCTATGTGCCGGGCACAAGGTACATGTTTTATAGTCAGTCACCCACTTTAAAAATCTCTACGACAACCCCAAAAGGCACATGTTATTATCTCATCTTACAAAGAAGGAAGCTGCAGATCAGGAGAAGAGATAACTCTCCTACCTCGTGGAACGAGTGGTAGACCTGAGATTTGAACCCATGTCTGTGTGACTTGAAAATCTAGCCTCTTTCCACTACACCATGCTGCCTTCTCACGTAGTGTAAGACTGAAGAGGGTGTGGATGCTGGCAGGCTGTGCACATTAGGTGTTGTTGGTACCCAGAGGGCAAAGTCCAGAAGGGCACGGCAGACCCAGCTCTAGGCCTGAGGGCCCACTAGGTTGCAAAACCTTTGGAGCAGAGCTGTCAGGACCCTGGAGAGCTCCCAAGGCGCCTCCAAGGCTAAAATCTAAACCCTCCGGTTGCGGGGCAGCTCAGCCCCTATCTTGAACCTCTGGATGCTGAAGGCTATTCACTGGCACGTGCAGGGAAGGTTTCTTCCCTGGGACCCCAGGGGCCATTCTGGGTCCTCTTCTGAGCTGCCCTAGCCCACCGTCAGTTTTTCTCAGCACTGGCTTTTGGGAGAGAATGCTGACTTCGGGAGCATTTGGCTTCGTGTCCCAAAAGTTGAAAATAACTGAAACAATCTCTTTCCAGTCAGTCTACCTTTTCATAGATGAAGTGACTGGCAAACGTGACCTGTTAATCATACACAACCCCCTTTGTCCGTGTAAAACCAAACTGTCCGCTTCACATAATACCAGGTTAAAATTATGAGCCGTAAGGGAACAAATAAAGCCTGATCGTTCAGGCTTGAAGCTTGCGACTGCACATCTTTGCACTTGCCTTTCCCATTTGCTTCCCCATCCTGTGTCTGCCCTCCACCGCGGCTGCTTAGTTTGAACCCACATCTCCCCAAACTAGGCAATGAAGCCTTCCCTGCAGCTTCTCCGGCAGCACCACAGCAACGCTCTTTCTCTGCCCATGGGCATTTGGGGTTTACTCTGACACCGTAAGTGGATCTTTTGCTTGGTATTTAAGTTGGCTCTTTGTGGGAAGCATTGGCCAGTTCAAACTTCCTTAATAAGTTCTTCATGACTGCATTTGCGATGACGTTAATGAAATCATTCTGAATATCAGTGGGCAGATAATGGGCCCTGAGGCAGTGACCAGGGAGAGGGCCCAGATGGAGGGACGTGTGGGGTGAGTGAGGGGAGGTGAGCTAAGCTGCTTCTCTGGCTCCGAAAGGAAGGTGAAAAGGAATCCAAAATCCCCAGGGTCTGACTTTTGTTTTCCCTCATTTTGAGAGATGTTGTTGTAAACTAACCAGGAGCTTCATAGCTCTGTCCCCAGACTGTGGAGGAGAGTGCGCCCCAGGAGTCTGCTCTTCCAGCAGCCCCCTCTCATGCTCCCCCTTTGGGGACTCCTTAGGGGTCTCCTTTCCCAGCTTAGAGGGAGTCCCTGGAGGGAAGGTCTCACTGCTTTCTGGGTGCATTTGGCATTGTGTCCCTATCTCTTGCTCCCCCTAAAGACCCCTGTGCTGGCTTTCATCCCCGTACCCCTGTCAGGAGGCCCTGTCTACACAGCCGGGAGCCGCTTCCAGCCTCCTGCCCCACCCCTTCCCTTCCAGGTAGAAAGTTTCCCTTCTACAATGCATTGTACTCCCAATTGTTGAACAAAACGTCGTGTTGTATTAATTTTGTTAGCACAAGATGCCTGAAAGCCAGGAAGCGGTCATAATTCACTTACAGGTCTGCAGTGTACACGACGCGGACAGGGCTTCCACTCCCTGAACAGAGATAGGCTGGCTCCTGTCTCTGCCCTGGGGCCTCTGGCCGTGTCTTGTGCTGAGGATGGCGGAGGATGGATGCACCTGGGTCCCAGCACAGGGCCCTGTCGGCCTGCTGTCCGGTCCCCGTGGACTGTCCATGCCAGCAGGCTGAGCCAGCTGTTCAGGGAGTGGAAGGGGACAGTCAAAGGCCTCGATGCACCCGTTTTGGAGGATCTGGGATAAGAGGCAGAGCAGTGCCATCAGCACGAGCTGTTGCACACTGTCGTGCAGGTGACACGCCAGAGCCCTGTCCGCGTCGAGTACACTGCAGACCTGTAAGTGAATTATGACCGCTTCCTGGCTTTCAGGCATCTTGTGCTAACAAAATTAATACAACACGATGTTTTGTTCAACATTTGGGAGTAAATGGATTGTAGAAGGGGAAACTTTTCTGTTTTCCACAAACATGTGTAGTAGGCTGGAGTAGCTCTCTATTTGGAAAACCCATAAATTTTAAAGTTTTTTTTTTTTTTGCTATGTGTGCATCACACATCTAGTAAATCTTATTCTACCAGGTGTGCCTGGCCCCAGGGACATGGGACTAAACTGGCTTCTAAACGTTCAGTTCAGTGGAGGAAGAGTTGGAGCCCTAGACTGGGCTGCTCACTTGACTGGTCAAACCTCAGCTAATCAGCTATAGGCTGTGGTGGCTGTAAAAGGCCATTGACCTTAACCTCCCAGGGGTGCTGGGAAGCACAGGCAGGAAAATGACGCACGCATGCTTTGAAATCTGGGATTTGGTGTAGTTTAAAAACTCTGACCCATAATAGACACAGAGCTGAAGCTAGCCAGATCACTCCCCACCTCGCAAACAGCAGTTTCATTTCATCCTTCTCAGCATTCCAGAGCTGCTGGAATAACAGTCTGCTACTCAGAAGGGCCATTCAATGCCTGTGGCCCTGCCTGGCCCCTCTGGCTCTTTCCGTAAGAAAACAAACAGAAAGGCGATACTGGCGGTAAACAGAGTGGGACCAGGGGCCAACCAGCTGGCTGGAGAGCAGAGCTGGTCCAGCCAGATGTGGAACCGTTACTCTGGGCAACAGATGACCCAGCTAAGCGGCCCAGCCAGCAAGTCCCCCAGGGAGGGCACCGAGAGGCCAGGTGCTGTGGCTTTGCCTGCTTGAACTCCGAGTGCCTGGCCCCTCCGGGCCTTAGTTCCCAGCTATCCAGTGGAGGGCTTGGAAGAGATGATCTCTGAGGTCCTGGCCAACTCCAATAGGTGTGGTCCTGGGCAGCTCACTTCCTGACATGTCTTGTAGGTGCCAGGTAAGAGTTCACATGTGGGTTTGTGTCCATCTTGGCCCTGTCCATGGAGCTCGGAGGCCACCCCAAGCAGTTGGGTTGGAAGAAAATGCCTTCCTCTCCCCGCTCCCAGACAGCTGGTCCCCCGGCTGGAGCAGACGAAGAAAGGCTCTGGAACAGCGGAAGCACTCGCGCGGTTGATTTCTGAAAGAGGCACGGAGGCTAGGTTTTTTAGTTTTTCCCACTGGAGGACCTATTCCCTACAGCCAGACGTCTCAGCTCAAGGGAGTACAAAGCTGATAAAAATAGACTTTAGCCAGAGCTGCAGATACGGGAGGAGGGGACAGGGGCTCAGACCTTCCTTTTCCTTCCTGAGAACTCCACACAGGCCATCCTGAGGGAGAGGACAGTGGTTGCCGGGGCATCTGCTTCCCTCCATTGCCTCTTCCCGAACCGCCCAGGACAGGGCCTGCAGCAGTGTTCCCCCCCAGGGAAGGGCAGCAAGGGAGAGGGAGCTGTCGCAGGAGCAGGGCTCCTGCCATCGTGTAAAAGAAGGAAAACTTGGTTGTCAAGCAAATCACACCTGGCCAGGAATAATAATCGTAATCATGGTAATAATAGCAACAGCAGCTAACATTCATTGAGTGCCAGCTATATACTGTGTACTGTTAAATGTGTCATTGCCTTTAATCCTCACACCAAAAGTGTAAGATGGCTATTATTAGCTCTACGTCCCAGACAGGAAGCGGATGCTCATGAAGAGTGAGAAACGTGCCCAAAGCCACATAGCTGGTCTGTGACAATGCCAGGATTCAAAGGCAGGCGTGTCCCACTGTAAAGCCCACGTGCTTGGCCACAGGGCCGTGTGGGGACTGGACCTGCTTGTAGGTTGTAAATCCCTGGCTGCAATGAGAGAAGTTGACCAACCCAGACTCTGGGGAGGAAGACAATGGTAGATAGGTCTTGGTGGCTCAGATGGATGCTCAGCACTGGGAGCATATCCTGTAAGAAGTAACTGGGAGCATGGGCCTGGCAGAGGTGCCTCAGAGGCCTGGAGTCTAGGGAGCTGGGGAACCCTGGGCAGCTGGTCCATGTCTGAGCATCTGGCAAGAGGGCAAAGCAGGTGAACCAGCAAGCAGGGGTCAGGCCTGGGGAGGGAAGCCAGGAGAAAGAGGCACCAGCCTCGCACCTGGGGTTCTGAAACCTCAGGGGCTTCCACACACTTGGGACCCCAGACCTGCCCAATCGGCCTCTCTTGGGAGTTGTGTTTGCACAGGATAAGCCATGAGAGCAGGACAGGCCCAAGTCTGGAGGAAAACGGGCTGCAGGGCAAGCAGTCAAGGCTGGAGCTTGAGCGCCGGCACACTGCGTGGTCTCCATCTCTATCGCTTTCTCTGTCTCTATCGTTTCTCAAGCTCTCTGTCTCCCTCCTTTCCTAACTCTTTCATTTTTCCCTCCTCCCTCCCTATCACTCCCATCTTTTGGCTCTTTTCTCTGTATCAGGACCTCATTCCCTTTTGAAGAGGTTTTTTTGTATGTAGTAGGGAATATGAACACTGTCACCTCCAGGCTTATCACATCATTGGTCACCACTATCCATGGGGGATAAAACCTCTCTCCTATTGTCTTTATATCAAATCCCATGGAAGCACCCTGATTGGCCTTGCTTGGGTCACATGCCCAACAATTCAACCAATCACTGTGAATGAGGAGGGGGATTATGAGGCTTTGGTTACAAGCTGATTTCTTCAGCCAGGCCACAGGCCATTGTGATTGGCAGCCTTACTGGAGTCACATGATTAGTGAGGAGGCATTTGCCAAAAAAAGGGGGACACAGAAAAGGGGTGCTGGGCAGTGAAGCTAAAGGAAGTTTACTAAAATATCTCATGATGGCTTCTATTTCTAAAGTGTCTATGTGTTAGACTTAGTGCAAGACATTTCCCCTGTGCTATTTCTAATCTTTTTAATAGCCAATCGAGATGGCTATTGTGCACCCTATTTTTGAAGTTTAGGAAACTGAAGTCAGAGAGATTAAGTAACTTGCCCAAGCCACACAGCCAGTAAGTGGCCAGTGCAGGACTCAAACAGAGTGCTTGCTCTCAAGGCACTGTGTCCACCTCAGTGCTCTACGTTCCTAGCGATAGATAATCACACATGTTCCCACTTAGGAACTGTGTCAGTCAGGACAGGCTTGGGTCAGGTACAATAGCAAACAAACCCCAACCCTCAGGGGATTAACACAATTTTCTTTCTTGCTCAGCCAAAATGTCCATTATGGGTCAACAGAAATGCTGTGCTCCTCACGGTGCCTCAGGGGGCCAGGCTGATGGGACAGCCACGGTCTCAACGTCACAAGTCACTGTGCCAGAGAGGAAAGGGGCTTCGCAGGGTCCACACCTTCCACCTCCAACTCATTGGCTGGAAGTGGGCACAGACCCTCATCCAATCACAGGGCGCCTGAGAAATGCAGACCTACCAATGGACCCAGAAAGAGAAAAAAAAAAAATTTAGAGAATGACACTAAAGAATTTTTAAAATAGTTTTATAATTTTTCTGTGGTATGTAAGAGAGTGCTTTTTAAAGGTAATTTTGTAAGTTTAGATCAGCGTATTATTAAAGATAATATCATGAAGTTTATTTTAATCACTCTATAATTACCTTATAATGTTTAAAGATGAATTTGGGCACTTCCCCTATTGAATATGTAGTAAGTGTTGCTTAATTTCCTTTAAATTAATTAGGCCAAAAGGTAATTTGTTGCCAAATTTTAATTTGATATGTTTCAACTGGGGACCAAATATATTTCAAAATGCAGGTGTAATTATAAGTTGTAGCATAAAAACGTTCTTTAGGTCCTTTTATTTGGAGTTATTAAAATTTGTGTGTTTTGAAAAATCATCTAGTCTTTTTCATGTAAAGGGTCTTCTCTTTCTGGATGTTGAGATTAAAGAGAAAGTTTGAAACCTCTGTTTGCCAGCCCTTCTCAAGAACAGGTTACAGGAGGGGATCATCGCTGTTCTTGGCAAACAAAAAAGCCGAATTGTCTGTGTGTTTTCCCTTTTTAGTATTGGTTTATGGAGTATGAGGAAAATTTCGAGAACTACTCTGTGTGTTTTTTTAATGTTCCTCCTTAACTTGCTACTGTATTTCCATCTCAGAGTTCCTTATGCTTCTTGTCTTAGACCGACGGCCTGTACTGGGTGTGAGTTTGACTGCATGTGACTAAACGTGGAAGGAATTTGGTGCCGGTGACAGTGAAAGCCACTGGGACGGTTTCGCTGAGGGGCTGAGTGACGAGCCAGCGGGCTGGAGACCGAGTCACCGGGGAACATCCGATCTCAGCTGACTCAGGGCGGCACGCTCTTGCGGCATGACTTCAGAGAACTCACACCGTCCCTCCTAAAAAGTAAAAATATTTACTTAAAAAGTATTTTATTATTGATTTAGAAAAGGAATTGGAGCGTAGTATCATTTCCTGTCAGC
>PVKM010053096.1:0-10105 GCA_004027735.1 Carollia perspicillata
TAATATATTTGATTTGAGGAATTTCTTAATTTACTGGCACGTAGGTGGGTATTCTCTACTGGTTTGCTTTTACAGACACTTTGGTATTAAACTTCAGAGAACCATTCTGTCTTTATGTTTCATCTGTGTACGAAACAGCACTCAGATTAACAGATGACATTACCTAGAGAATCTTAAACTGAGGCCTGGAAATGAGATGACAAATTAATAGAAACCAAAAACAGACTGTTCACCACAAGTTAGCAACTTCAGTTTAGTTAGAAAGGTTGTTTGGCAATCTGAAAATGTTGCTGAATAAATGAAAGCATAAGACAGACATTCCTCACAGCAAATCTTGGTTCCTAAGACTTTAACAAACCTTATTACAGGGCCTGTCAACTACTTAGAGGTTTTTACAATTTCTTATACACGTTATATCTCACCTGTCCTAAATGATATATCCTTGTCCTCCTTGGGTCTGTCAACTACTTAGATGTTTTTACAATTTCTTATACACGTTACATCTCACCTGCCCTAAATGATATATCCTTGTCCTTCTCACTAATCCTAAGTGACTAAAACCACAGAAGGCCGTTATCTGATGCCTTAACTGCCCACACGAAGAATGCCTGCATTTTGTAGAACTGTTGTCTCACAGAAATGTGACAATGCAGTCTCTTCTGATTTCTCTTGATTCTTCCAACCTATCGAGGTGCTTTGCTGATTATTTCTCATAATTTCTTCTCATCACTTTATAGTAACTATCTAGAAGGCCATGGTACACAGCCCTGCTGGAAGTTGATAACTCATTTTAAAATATTTTTTCCTGTTTGTGTGGCTGTAATTTGATCACTAATTAACACAACGGTGTCTCCACAGTCAAGCGTCATCTATACATAGTCAACACTTCACCCCCATGTGCCCCTCTATTGCGCCCCTCACGCCAGCTCATCTGCATGCAATAGAACTGGTCCATAAAACAGTGAAAAGCATCAGCCCAGGCCACTGTATGTTTTTAAACAGTAATGGATCCAAACAGAAATATCTGTAACTAGGAGAACGACATATTTTAATAGAAATTATTAGCAACATAAACATACCCATGTGCATATAATACTGTTTTTCATTGTCATCCACATATCAGACCAATTTTTTCCTCCTTAAATACCATCTTCTAATTTGTGGCCACTAACCCCTGGGTGGCTGAGCCTGTGGGCGGTTAGAAATAAGTGTAATAGGAATGACGCACTGGCTATGCTGTGATTTCCACAGTTAAAATGTTCCAGTTGTGACCTGTGGGATGAATCTTTCCCCTCTCTGGAGGTCCCTTTTCTCCTGTGGCTCGTGGAGCTCCTTGAGAGGTATGTCCCTGTACTCACAAACTACCTGAATGTAGTTTTGCTCTCACGCCTGCTCTTTTGCATGGACATCCTTATCTTTGGGCTTCTGTGTGGTGTAATGTTAAAGCTACTGCCACTGCCAAGTCCTGGTTTTCATCTGAGTCCCCCAGGCTTGCCACCCCTTCTGTACCTCCTAGTCCTTCTGCAGGTATTACCTCCCTCTATAGTCTCAGACCTCCTTCTTGAAACTGCTCTGGAATTACCTCCGCATCACTCCACAGGGTGCTGCTCTCCACAGGTCACCAGCAAACATGGTGCCGCTCCAAGAACCCGGTGTTCGTTTCCATTATTCTGAAAGAATACAGCTGTTCCTGCTGTACTCACAGACCATGGATTTCACATCCTGAGCTCAGACGGCAAAACCTACAAGTTCTCATCACAAGAAAATACATTTTTGTAACTTTGTAGGGTGACTCTGTAACCAGATTATTGTGATGATCGTTCCACAGTGCGTACAAATCTCGAACCATTTGTTGTTCACCTGATACGAATATAATGTTATATACCAATTACACCTCAATTTAAAAGAAGATACATACAATGATTTTTCTCAAGTTTTGATTCTTACAAGAGTGGTTTGGGCGGGACAAAACAAGGAACTGCCATATAGTATAAATAGGACTATTTCTTCTGTTAGGCTCTCGGGCTCTGGGTCTCTAATTAGATTATCATGTCAGGAATTTCTTTGGGCCTATACCCCTCACCCCCATACCCTTGGAGACCTACCACCAATACAGGCCCATGAGGCTGTTGTCCTCTGTGTCAGTTTCATCTGGTCACCTCCCTTGAATGCCCCCTTTAAGGTTTCCCTCAATCCTATATAAAGCAGCGGACCCTGGCCTTCAAGAGAGGGAGTGCCAACTGACATACAGAATGTCTGCTAAAAGCGTGATTATTTTTTAAAGTTATAATTGTCATATACATGCACAGTTGCCATGACATTCTCTAAGAGATGGATTCTTTAACGAGCACTGAGTAAACCGGAGATTGACTTGTCAAGCTTACCAGCAGAGTGCACAATGATTTTTCACATGAATTCTGATGAGCGCTGTGACATGTGTTCCATGGGAAGAATGGTGGTGGGGGAGGGGCTGTGTTAGATGTTCAGCAGGGGCAGAGGAGGCCTCTTTGAGAAAGTGGGGCTGTTTTAATCAAGTCCCCTTTAGTCAGCGAAGAGTAAAGCAACAATTTTCCAGGTAAAGAAAATAATCTATAAATATCTGTGAATACAATAAAACCTTTGGCTCACTTAAAGGATTGAAATAATAGATAAGTGGCTAAAGCCAAATGCTTGAAAGGGCACAATGCTGGTTCAGGGCCACTAAAGACAAGAGTGTCAGTGATATGATTGGAAGAAATAGAACACATTTCAACCCAGTTTACTTATGAATATTTTAACTAAGATTTTCTATTTCTAAACAGTTTTATGTTCACAGAAAAATTGAGGGGAGGGTGCTGAGATTTCCCAGATACTCCTGATCCTACCCTGCTCATGCACAGCCACGCCCAATGTCAACACCCCCCCACCAGAATGAAGCATTTGTTAAAGTAAATGAACCCACATTGACACATCGTAGTCACAACCAAAGTCCACAGTTTGCACAACGGTTCACTCTGGGCATTGCACGTTCCATGGGTTTGATCAAATGCATGACGGCCTGTATCCATCATTATTGTATATTCATCCTTCCTTCCCCCATCCCTCAATGCCTGGCAATCACTGATATTTTTATTGTGTCCATAGTTTCGCTCTTTTCAGAATTCCTTACATTTCAAATTATATAGTCTATAACCTTTTCAGATTTACTTCTTTCACTGTGTATTTAAGGTTTCTCCACATTTTTTTCATTGTTTGATAACTTATTTCTTTTCTTCACATTGCAAGAACCTATTTATTTTTATTTTTTTATTGAGTTTATTGGGATTACATTGGTTAACAAAAATTTTTAGTGCTAAGTAATATTCCACTGTCTGGATGTCCCACAATAGACAGAGCATCTTGTATGCTTTCAGGTTCTGACAATTATGAAAACAAAAGTTGTATATATTGGATACAGGATTTACTGTGGATATAAGTTTTTAACTACTCTGGATAAATACCAGGGATTGTGATTTATTGGTCACATAGTAATATTGTGATGAATTTGTGCAAAACTAACAAAACATCCTTCAAAGTGGTTGTACCAATTTGCATTTTTACTAGCAATGGGTGAGATTTATTGTTGCTCCATATCCTTGTCAGCATTTGTAGTTATCATTGTTCTGGATTTTGGTCATTCTAATAAGTATGTCATGGTATCTCATTTCTGTTTTAATTTACATTTCCTTGATTTGATGACATGTGATGTGAAGCACATTTTCATATATTTATTTCCCTTCTATCTATCCTCTCTCACGAGATATTCATTAAGGTCTTTGGTCCATTTTTAAATTGGCTTATTTGTTTATTGTTGAGTTTGTGTTAAATTGGCTTATTGTTATTATTGAAGAGCTCTTTGTGTATTTTGGATAAGAGTCTTATATCAGAAATATTTTTTAAGGATTTTATTTATTTATCTTTAGAGGAGAAGGGAAGGAGAGAGGGAGAGAAATATCAATGTATGATTGCCTCTTGTGCATCCCTGCTGGGAACTGGCCTACAACCCAGGCATGTGCCCTGACTGGGAACCGAACCGCAATCTTTAGGTTCACAGGCCCGCGTTCAATCCACTGAGCTACACCAGCCAAGGTAAATATCAGATGTGTTTTTTGCAAATATTTTTATATTTTTCTTCAAATCTTTGGCTTGTATTCTACTTCTCTTGATATTGTCTTTCTCAGACCGGAAGTTTTTAATTTAATTAAGTCCAGATTATCAATTATTTCTTCATGAAATATCCCTTTGTTGTTATATCTAAAAAGTCATCGCCTTTTGAATGGTTGTCTAGGTTTTCTCTCATGATACCTCCTAGGAGTTCTGGAGTTTTGTGTTTTATGTTTTGCTCTGTGATCCATTTTGGATTATTTGTGTGTGTGTGTGTGTAAAGGGTATAAGTTTTGCCTATAGATTCATATTTTTTGCATGTGAATGCCAGTGGTTCTAACACCATTTTTTGAAAAGACTGTCTTTGTTCTATCGTATTGCCTGCGCTTCTTTGTCCAAGAGCAGTTGACTGTAGTTGTGTGGGTTTATTTCTGGGCTTGCTATCCTGTTCCATTAATCTACTTGTCTATTATTTCAGCAAATACCACACTGTCTTGATTACTGCAGCTTTCTAGCAAGTCTTGAAGTCAGGCAGTGTCAGGTACCCAATTGTGTTCTTTGCTTCAATATAGCATTTGCTGTTCTGGGTCTTCTGCCTCTTTTCCTTAGAATTTTAAAGTAATTTGTTGGAGTCAAATGTAGAACCATTGTATATTAAAACTAAAAAAAAAGACTGCTCAGAAAAGAATTTGTAGTTGTTTTATATACTTAAGCTATATTTTAAAATGAATAAAATCTGATTCCATTTTTATGTTTAGTCATTTTCAGTTTATTATTTCACATGTGACATTAAAATATATGTTAGTTGGACCCGATATATAACTCTGTAAATACCTAAATAACAGGCTTCTTTTATTACAGATAGGTCTCTCAAATGAGCATCAATTCTTGGTGACTGTGATAAGACACAATTTTGGCATTTAGTTAGCATCCTACATTTAGAAATGACATTGATTGAAAATACAAGATGATGAAAATTTTAAGACCTCAGTTGGGGAATGCCTAAGAGAAGTAATGAGTTAAATCACAAAAGGGAATATAAATAACTAATAAGATTATTTTTAAAATCTCCAATTCACTAGTAAAGAAAAGCAAATTAAACCATATTTTTTAAGTTTTGAAAATATAATTCTGCAGGCTGTCAGGATACATTTTCTTATCCTTTGAATTGTATTTTAAGCCATCTTTAGATTGTAGGTTTATAATTTATGTCATGAACCATAAAAATATATTTCTAACCAGCTATCCAAGATAATAAGGTATGTGCATAGATTCACACATATAGATCAGCATCGCTGGAGGTCCTTAAGGATTAGTTACCAACATCAGGAGAATGTTTCAGAAGTTTGTAAAATAGTTTCAGAAGAAAAGTGAAACAGTGAGAGATTTGAAGCAATTCAAGAGTCTTTGAAAGAGTACTTTCAAAAATCAGGGAGTATGGCTTGTACTTCTAGGGCAATATTTTCAAACTTTAAAGTCCTTATGAATCACCTTGAGATCTTGTTAAAAGCAAATTCTGATTCAATATGTCTGGGCGGAGCCTGAGATCCTGTGTCTCTAACAAGCTCCCAGGGGGTGCTGAGGCTGCTGTTTTTCACTACACTTGGTAGCAAGGTCCACGAACATTGAAAGGGGAGGGCTAACTAACGCTTATGCTTACGAGCTACTTCTTTCTTAATAGAAGAGTCATGAATGCGTCATTTTTGTTGGACAGGGAATATGAGTCAGACATTTTTAGTGTTAAAATAATAAAATTATGGGCATAGAGTTCATACACATTTGTTGAATTTTTTCCAGGCGTCCTCTTTGGTGTTCCATAGTGTTATGCCCACAGGCATCCATAAGTTGACAACTTTGGGGACATCTACGTTTGTGAAGGAGATGACATTTGCCACATTTGTCTTAAATATTTTGAGTTCACTTTCATTTACATGGGAATCAGTAACTAAAGAAAAATAGTTTAGGAAAGAATTTACAGAAAGGGCAGGTATTTAATATAATAAAGTGTAATAGAGAAGCTATTACATAAGGGTTGCCAGGGGGTGGAATTGGAGAATGGAGACATTATAGTGAGTGATTAAAAAAAAAAACAAAAAAACAAGGCCATTTGACCACAAAGGAATGGACTGTAAAAGTTATATATGAAAATTAATGTTTGCCGATTTATAACACCAGTTCATGTCCTCTTGTCAACCTGAAACCATCAGCGCGGTGCTGACAATTTCCATCACTGTGCAGAGGCTTTATTTTAGAACTTTAAAGAATACTGACATTTGCCAATGTTTTAGTAAAAAGAGGGAGAACCAATAGTACAAAACTTTACTATTTAAGCTCCTCCCTTTTAAGAAGGCCTCTTGAGATCATTTACATTAACTATAAAATTGCACCCTTGGGCTCAAAGAAAATTATTGCTAATGAATCAAAATTGTATTCACAAATGAGTAATTAGAATCAATTATATTTCTAAACCAGTGGCCTAAGTATTAAGCATTTTAATTTGAATTTCTATTACAGGTATATTTTTATATGTTTTTAAGATATCTTTCAGTCAATATTTATAACTTCTCTTTTTAGATGTGGTTAGCAAAGAAAAATAAAGTTAGTGTACCCTTACTGAAGCAACCATTACTAAAATTCTAATTTTAAAACCATTTTGTGTGAAAACTGTTACTAAAATTTAGTTGATAATGTTACATTTACCCTTAATTTCACAAGAATCACAAGCCTGGCTTGTCATGGTGCTATGGGCTGTTTGTCACACGTTGTTCTCACAGACGACAAAGGTTGTCCCGCATTCACAGTAACTGAATTCCCATACAGTAGATGCTGACAAAAAGAGTGCCTGACAATACTGCATGGCCTAGGCACGAAACACCATGCAGAGTCTTCGAAGTACAATGCTCCCCCGCAGGCCTCATGACCCCTCATGACCCCTCCTGACCCCTCACAGGGGCGTTGCTGAAAAGAGGCTGAGGCTGCCAACCAACATTTGCATTGACATTTTGATGTAGAATTAACCTAATATTATGAGATTATTTCTTTATTATCTGGCTCTCAGCAATTAAGTAGCTTTTTTTCTTTTTTTAAGTTTTTAGAGTATGTATTACCATTAAGAAATCACTGTTCACTGCTTCTTGTGTTAAGTAGTCATACTCATTTTACATGAGGAATTATCAAAAGATTTATTCACATATCATAGCTAAAAATGAACACTATAAAGAGAATTAGATCTCGCTGCTATTTAATACTATCTTTTGAGTAATAACTTGCTGGTTTGTGGAGTGTGTAGTTCATCTAAAGGGAAGTTTTCACTGTGTCTTAAAGCCATGAGCCATAAAATGAATATGCTTCCCGTCATGTGTTCTATACTGATAACTGACAAGTATGCTTCTACTTAAAAACAAACTAAGAGGACAGGGTTCTGCAGGTACCATTCATCAGGTATTTATAATATGAAGTGTCCTGAGTGGCCTAGTGTAAAGCTGAACCATTTGAGGAATAATTTTTTATTAGTTCTATCAATTCAGTAAGTGTTTGATATGATTCTGAACACATGATCATCTGTATTTATATATATTGATTATCAGGTTTTGATGACTACTACTTCACATGCAAGCTATTGCATTAAATTACATGTTGTATTGCATCCTTTTGACCCAGAAATCCCACTGCTGGGATTATAACCTAAGAATCCTGAAACACTAATTCAAAAGAACCTAGGATCCCCAGTGTTCATAGCAGCACAATTTACAATAGCCAACTGCTGGAAGCAACCTAAGTGCCCATCAGTAAATGAGTGGATAAAAACCTATGGTACATTTACACAATGGAACACTACACAGCAGAAAGAAGGAAGGAGCTCCTACCCTTTGCAACAGCATGGATGGACCTGGGGAGCATTATGCTAAGTGAAGTAAGCCAGGCGGTGAAAGACAAATACCATATGATCTCACCTATAAGTAGAACCTAATCAACCAAACTAATAAGCAAGCAAAATATAACCAGAGAAATTGAAATAAAGAACAAACTGACAGTAACCAGAAGGTAGAGGGGAGAGGGATAATGGGGGGAAATAAGGGGCGGGCCATCAAGGAACATGTATAAAGGACCCATGGACAAAACAAAAGGGGGTAGGATCAAGGGTGGGAGACAGGGATGGGTTAGGCAGTAGGCGGAGTGGTGGGGGGAAATGGAGACAACTGTACTTGAACAATAATATAAATAAGTAAATGTTGACCAATATTAGTACTATTTATGCAATGGATTTTAAGTATATTTTTATCTGTAAACAGTATTCAATAACTATTTCTATGTGCTTTGGAATTCTCCTAAGCCAGGAAATTAATATGGCCCAATTATTAGAGATTATTGAGACATTTTGTGATTCATGTATTTTTGTTTAATTTTCTAACTGTAAAACTAAATAGAATCCTAGCATACCTTTCAATTTTTTTTAAAGATTTTATTTATTTATCTTTAGAGGGGAAGGGTTAGGGAGAGAAATATCAATGTATGGTTGCCTCTTGTGTGTCCCCTGCTGGGAACTGGCCTGCAACCCAGGCATGTGCCCTGACTGGGAATCGAACCGCGGTTGTTTGGTTCACAGGCCCGTGCAAATCCACTGAGCTACACCAGCCAGGGCATACCTTTCAATTTTTAACTTCTTTTCCTTTCTTCTTTGTTCTTACCTAATATAGTTTGAAAATTAAAAAAAAAAAAAGCCACAAAGAGACATGTGAGCATATATTTTTAGAAAGTTAATATACAGAGATTTCATAAGATTTTTTGCTTTTGAAATATCTTGAAAAAATCATCACTTAAACTTGTATGTAACTAAAGTTTTTCTGTTCAATTCTCATTTGATTCTGCAGTTTTCTCTAGAAAGCTGTAGAACATTTAGATCAAGTGCCATGTTTTGCTACACATAGGACTAAGGAAGTTGGCTTTAAATAATATATAAATTATATATTCACATATATACACAAACACACATCATATACATATATGTGTACATAAACATAAACACACATACTTATGTACACATACACAAATACATAAAATATATACATTATATATACATATGATATATACAAAGACACATGTATGTATATACATAGACCCATATATACATATATATATGATAATTATAGTTCTCTTGATCTCTATATAATTTCACTCAGTTACTAACTATGTAAAGATGTGGAAATGAGATGTGTCCAATTGTTTCATCTTTAGAAAAATATAATCAAGTTGGGGAGTCATGACACTTTTATGTCATAATTGAGCCAAAATTAAAAAGACATTTTGGAAAGGTAAGGAGGGAAAGACAGACAGACAGAGAGAAGAAATATTACATCTGTGTCAGCTAGTCATTGAAGTATTATTTGTGGAGGAAACATCATTTGATCTTAATTGGGAAGGACCTTACTTAGAAAAGGGGGCACAAAAGATCTTCCAGGTTAAGTAGCCTAATCATGGTCTGGGGCTGGACAGGCTCTCATGTTTTCTGTGGTACTACGTCCCGGCCTATGTGTCCTCTGTTTTATCACAGCTTTGCTTAACCCATCCAATCCTCTTTGATCAATAAATCAACAAACCTTTTTTGAAATCATATTTTGTGTTTAATTAGAGTTTATCATTATAAATTTTTCAGTCTCTGCACAAGGCATCCCCTGAGCCTTTAAATGTTTTATATGACTGGATTGCTGCATCAACATGATGCCAGATAGAAAGCTATGCCTGCAAGCACGTCTCCTCAAGGACATTGAAGTATTTGAGCACACCGTGGCCTTTGTAGCATGATCTTTTGCTTGTGAATGAGTCACGTTGTGTCTCTACCACACTGAACAGCAAACTTTCACCAGAAACAGATGGAAGAATGATCTTGTTCATTTGTGGCAACCTCAGGTTCATCCAGGAAAAGCTGAAATTCCTTGAAAATTGACCTCAATATGCTGTTGACCAGATTTGATTCACCTCAGGT
>PVKM010053097.1:0-10105 GCA_004027735.1 Carollia perspicillata
TGGGTCAGGGGTGTGAGTGTGCAGTGAAATGTGAGTGTGCGTCGTGTGCAGCTCTTTGTAAGTGTGTTGCCCTTTGGTGGTGAATGATCTTATCCTCTGTTTGTGGTGCGCAGAGTAGAAACAGAAGTTGGAACTGTAACACTTTCCATTTCGAGCAAATACAATTGCTTGGGTCGCTACTTACTAATTCGTTATAGTGAGATAAAATGTTATATGCTAATGGGGAAGACCAGGCAATATATTTTCTACTAGCTTTAGAGTGATTTCTATTTTTCAGTGCCGGAAAACAAGCAGGCCTAGACTTTTTTGACAACATTGGTGCATCAAATTCTGGTTGGATAAATGCTATTTTACCATTAACATTTAGATTGTATTGTAAGTTAGGTCATTATATTTTATGAGCAAGATATTCTTTTTATGAACATTCATACCGAAAATATTTTAATGCTTCGGGGATACCTTGAGAGGCACGTTGAATGCGTATGCTTACTTTCCTACTCTTGATTATTTTCAAGTGTGTGTGAAAAGAAAGGGAAATCCAGGTGAATTTTTACAGTTGCGAAATGACAGTAGTGAAGTACAGTCTGTGAAATTTAGATTTTTCATTTTCCCTAAAATTAAATCAGACACAGTGTATTCCCTCTCCCCACTTCTTACTGCACTGGCCGGAAGCGCTGCTGCGGTGTGGGGCACAGTGATGAGGGCACACCCTGGCCTTGTGCTCGGTGCTGAGGGAGGACGTTGGGCAGTCGATGGGTTGGTCTGATGTGCAGCAGTAGGTGTGTCAGTTATGCTTTTCATCAGATTGAAGATATTCCTAATGTGCCGACAGCTTTTCTCATGAATGGATATCAGATTTTATCGAATGTCTTTTCTCCATTTATAGAGATTATCATTTTTTCTTTTTCTTTCATTTTATTGTGGTAGATTACATTGATTTTGAATAGTCCTGGGTTATTTTGGGGTGTATTATTTAGTTTCCAAAGATTTGGGGATTTTTATAAATGTCTTTCTGTTACTGGTTTTTTAATTTAATTCTTGTGTAGTCCAAGAACATGGCTTGTATGATTCGAGTTCTTTTCAGTTAACTGGGACTCGTTCCATGGCCTGATCTGTCATTTGTGGGTCTTTTTCTATTGATGGATGTTTCTTCTAACTGTGGATGAGACTTCCTGGTAATGTGGACCTGGATGTCAGACACTGTAAATGTTATCTTGTTGGAGTTAAGTTGCAAGGAAATCTTTGATCTTTGTTCTTCCTGGGTTCGCATTTGTTCTTTGTTAGACGGGACCGGCACAGCCTGTAGCCCAGCGCCAGTGTGATTGCTTACCAAGGTGATATTCCTTTTTCTTTTCTTAAGAGTGTATTTATTTTCAGAGAAGAGGGGAAGAGAGGGAGAAAGACTTTGACGTGAGAGATAAACATTGATCGGTTGCCTCTCACACGTTCCAAGTCGGGAAGGAATCTGCGACATATCACTTTGGGCTGCGAGCCAACCCCCTGAGCCACCCCGCTCAGGGCACGGCACTATTCTTGGGAGCACAGTGCTTGGTGGTAACAGACTGTGGGGTTTCTCAACTCTGGCTGTGGAGAGTGTGAACTGCTCCAGCCCTGTTTGGAAGGGCTGGGAACCGTTTCTGTGTGTTTGTAGTGTGTCCGTTGGGCCTTCCCCTGGACCTCAGCCATGATTGGCGGACTCATGGGGAAATGTCTTCTGCCCCCCTTGCCCTGCCCTGCTTGTCTCGTCACCTGACCTCCCTGAACTCCCAGCTCTGCTCCTCTGAGGTCACCTCTGGGCTCTGTTTAGGTCGCTCCTCCCTGCACTTTGACCTGGAGACTTTTCAGTCAGGGAGCAAAGGCGCCAGTAGAAGGCCCTCCTCTGTCTGGGGACTGCCTCCCAGGCGTCTCTCCCTGACATCTCAGGCTGTTCCGTGTGTAAAACCCACTGTGTCGTATGGGCGGCCCACTGTTTCAGTTGCTGAAGACAGGATAGTTCATCTGGTCTCCAGTGGGTTCATGGGTGCCCGCATGTGGAAGTGAGACACATATACTTTAAGAAAGAAAAATACTCCAAATTCATACTGATATTTCCAGTACAAATAGATTAGCCCAGAGTTACCTTTTTTTATTTTGATTGAATTTATTGAGGTGACACCGGTCAAAAAAATTATACAGGTTTCGTGTGCACAGCTCAAGAGTGCATGACCTGTATACTGTAGAGCTTGTTTACCGCCCCAAGTCAAGTCCCCTTCCATCACCATTTACCCCCACCCCCACCCCCCAAGTGGGCAGTCACTGCAGTGTCGTCTGTGTCTGGGAGTGTTCTTTCTTTTTGTTTTGCCCCCATCCCTCCACCCGGCCCAGTGCCCTCCCGCCCGACAGCCGTCGTCAGCCAGTCCATGTCTATGAGTCTGTCTCTTTGTACTAGTCTTTTCTTCTGAAACAGCTTGGTTCCAAAGACATGACCGAGGGTTGCTCATTTTTATGTTTCTTCTCATTGTATTCTCACAACAAACCTCAGAGGAAGACAAAAATACCAGTTTACAAAAGGTTACTTTATTGATGGGAAACCTGGAGTCTGAGCCTCCAGAATGGCAGTTTTTCAGCCAAGCTGCAGAAAGGACGGTGGTAACTTGGCTTCACCTTGGCCTCCAGTGCTTGCAGCACAATCCCACCCCACTGCTGCCTCCTCCCCGCCCCTTCCCACCACCACCAGGGCTTCAGTTTCCTGCTTTATGAGTCAGGCAGGCCCGACTGAGTCCCCAGGTCTCCTCAGTTGCTGGCTGGCTCTTCTCCTTCGCCTTCCCTCCCAGCAACAGGCCCATGTTTGCTCTCTGCCCTTTCTGTAAGCAGGAGTGACTCGGGTGTCTTTAACGCTGAAGAAGCTGCGGTGCCGTTCTGTGACCCCAGGCACAGGGCGGGCGTGGCCGGACTCACCCTGGGACCCGCCCTGCTGAACTGCGAGCCCAGGTCCAAGGCACTGCTGGTGTATTTGTGTTTTCGGGCTGATGATTTTAAATTAACAGTTTCCACAGCCTGATTGGATGGTGTTTTGCCTCCAATTCATATATGTATGGAAGAAAATAGTCACATTTTCACTGTAATTTCAAAGTGTACTCGATCCCACAAGAATTTGGCTTTTATCATCACATCCCCTGTGCTTCACTTGTGACTTCTGTCTGTAAGTAGTACAGATCAGTACAGTAAAGTAAACCAGATCAGTGAACTTGACACAGTCTTAGCTGGGACCATTTTTTTAAAAGTATTTATTTATTTATTTTTAGAGAGAGGAGAAGGGAGGGAGAAAGAGAGGAAGAAAAACATCAATGTGTGGTTGCCTCTCACATGGCTCCCACTACGGATCTGGCCTACAACCCAGGCATGTGCCCTGACTGGGAATCGAACTGGCGACCCTTTGGTTCTCAGCCCACGCTCAATCCACTGAGCTTCACCATCCAGGGCAAACTTTTGAAAGACTTTATTTATTCTTAGAGAGAGGGGAAGGGAGGGAGAAAGAGAGGGAGAGAAATGTCAATGTGTGGTTGACTCTCATGTGGCCCCCATGGGAACCTGGCCCACAACCCAGGCATGTGCCCTGACTGGGAATCGAACAGGTGACCCTTTGGTTCATAGTCTGCACTCAGTCCACTGAGCTACACCAGCCAGGGCCATTTTTATGTTAGATCTATTTAATTTATTAGAGCGTATACCACGAAGAACCTGATGATAAGAATGTGTGATTGTGGAGGTGTGCTGAGCTTCTTAGTAAGTTTGTTTTTCTACTTCATCTAAAACCCTGCCTTAGTTGCTGTCAGATTTTTTCCTCTTACTATTTTTTAACAAGGAAGAGATCAGACAGAAGTGAAAGGAACTGCAGGCGTGAGTAACGTTAGACGTGTGCCTCTCGTGTCCTTCCCACTTTGGCAGTGCTGTGGCGAGTTCACAAGCAGGTGTCACCCGTGGTCTGACAGCAGCAGAGCCTCGGAGGGCCCGCACTGTGCCTCTGAGGCCCAGGGAAGAGATGGCTCAAGCTGGGCACTCCTCCCGACTTTGGCTGCTGCTGCTCCTTAGGGCAGCTCTGCACCTAGGTCTCTGCAGTAAGGTGGCTGGCTGTCTTTGCTGTCTTTAGGGAGACCTGCATGTCATTGTCCAATGTCCTTTATCTTTGAAAAACTATTAAGACTGGCTTATTCTGCCCTAACCAGTGTGGTTCATTGGGTTGAGCATCATCCCGCAAAGCAAAGGGTCACCAGCTCAATACCTGGTCAGGGCACATGCCTGGGTTGGGGATTCGATCCCCGGTTGGAATGCGTGTGAGAGGTAGCTGATTGATGTTTCTCTCTCGTATCAATGTTTCTCTCCCTTTCTTTCTCCCTCCCTCCCTCCCTGCCACCCCCCTGTCTAAAAGCAAACAAACAAACAAACACTAGCTTGTTCTGTTACCTCTACAGTCCTTCCTGGTTCCCAGTTTTCATTGAATAACTTCCACTGGCTTAGTGGTGAGGGGGCAGTGTCATTCTCTGAGGGTTGAGTGTCACCGTGCTCAGCAAGAAGTTAGACAGGACAAGAAAGGGGAAGGGGGAAGCAGGAAGGTGACTGAGTTGACCAAGCGTCTGCCAGGTTGAGTCACTGCCCTGGTGACTCTGTTTGCTGGCCTCTCCGGCTTCACAAAACCATGTGAAGAATTCACTGTTGCTACCATGGTTTCGATTGGGAAGCTGTGGGAAAAGCTGCCCATGTGTGTAGAACATAGACTTTTTGTTCTATAATCTTTCATTGTTTTGTTGCAGCTCTTCTCCTTTAAATATTCATGTAAATTTAATTTATTATTACTTTAAATGATATGGCTTATAGTAATCACTTGGTACCAGTGATGAAATAGACTGTAGTTGAGTTTATATCTGCGAAACAATCTCTGTAGTTAAAGATATTTAATGATTTATCCACAAATAGACATAATCCTTAAAATAGAAATTTAAAAAATATATATTTTTTGATTATGCTATTACAGTTGTCCCAGTTTCCCTCCTTTATTCCCCTCCGCCCTGCGCACCCCCCTCCACCCGCTTCCTCCCCCGCCTTAGTTCATGTCCACGGGTCATGCGTGTAAGTTCTTTGGCTTCTCCATTTCCTATACTGTTCTTAACCTCTCCCTGTCTATTTTCTACCTACCATTTATGCTTCTTATTCCCTGTACTCTTTCCCCCTTTCTCCCTCTCCCCTTCCCCACTGATAACCCTCCATATGATCTCCATTTCTGTGATTCTGTTCCTAATCTACTTGTTTCCTTAGTTCATTTTTGGTTTTGGTTTTGTTTTTAGGGTCAGTTGATAGTTGTGAGTTTGTTGTCATTTTACTGTTCGTATTTTTGGTCGTCTTTTTCTTAGATAAGTCTCTTTAACATTTCATATAATAAGGGCTTGGTGATGATGAACTCCTTGAACTTGACTTTATCTGAGAAGCACTTTATCTGCCCTTCCATTCTAAATGATAACTTTGCTGGATAGAGTAATCTTGGATGTAGGTCCTTGCCTTTCATGACTTTGATTATTTCTTTCCAGCCCCTTCTTGCCTGTAAGGTCTCTTTTGAAAAATCAGCTGACAGTCTTATGGAAACTCCTTTGGAGGTAACTGTCTCCTTTTCTCTTGCTACTTTTAAGATTCTTTCCTTATCTTTAATCTTGGGTGATGTAATTATGATGTGCCTTGGTGTGTGCTTCCTTGGGTCCAACTTCTTTGGGACTCTCTGAGCTTCCTGGACTTCCTGGAAGTCTATTTCCTTAGCCAGACTGGGGAAGTTCTCCTTCATTATTTGTTCAAATAAGTTTTCCACATTTCTTGCTATTTCTTCCTCTCCTCTTCCTCATACCCCTATGATTCGGATGTTGGAATATTTAAGGTTGTTCCGGAGGTTCCTAAGTCTCTCCTCAGTGCTTTAAATTCTTGTTTCTTCATTCTGTTCTGGTTAAATGTTTATTTCTTCCTTCTGGTACAAACTGTTGATTTAAGTCCCAGTTTCCTTCCCATCACTGTTGGTTCCCTGTACATTTTCCTTTAGTTCACTTTTGATAGCCTTCACTTTTCCCTCTATTTTGTGACCATACGCAACCAATTCTGTGAGTATCCCAATTACCAGTGTTTTGAACTGCACATCTGATAGGTTGGCTATCTCTTTGTCGCTTAGTTGTATATTTTCTGGAGCTTTGATCTGTTCTGTCATTTGGGCCATATTTCTTTGTCTTGGCACCTCTGTTATGTAGTAAGAGGTGGAGCCTTATATATTTGCCAGGGCGGGGCAACCCATGTCACTATGTTGTAGCACTGTATGTGCAGGAGGGATCCGATAGGGGAATAGTGCACTTTGCTCAGCTCTTGGTTACTTCCTCCCTACTCCCAAGCAAATTGGGCTCTTCTGGTGCTGACTCCCAGGTGGGTGGGTTTGTGTACAATCTATGACCCTGTGGGTCTCTCCAATGAACTCTGTTGTGAGACTGGGAGTTTCTCCTGCTGCTTCAACCCCCACAGGTTTTTTCAGTCAGAGGTTTTGAGGCTTTATTTCCCCGCACTGGATCGCTGGGTTGCGTGGTCTGTCTCACTCCCCAGTTGTTCCTCCTGTTTTATCTGCATGCAAATGTGGGACCTCACCTGCTTTACCAGCTGCCGCCTCACCCAGTCTGCCAGCCGCTGCCTTGCCATGCGTCTTCTCCACCCCGGCTCCCTGTCTGGATGAATGTTTCTTCTTTAATTCCTTGGTTGTCAGACTTCCACACAGCTCAATTTCCTGTCAGTTCTGGTTTGTTTGTTTGTTTTTTTAATTTGTTGTTGGCCTTTTGGTTGTGAGAGGAGACAAAGTGTGTCTACCTGTGCCTTCATCTTGGCCAGAAAAATAGAGATTTTTAAAACAGTCACTTTCAACTGGTGTGCTGCAAGAATTTTTAAAACATGCAACACCTGACTGTTTGGTAACCTAAACGACTGGTTTGGATGGAGCCTGTTTGAAATGCATAAAACCTCCGTTTTCTCTGCTTGAGGTCAGACCTGCTGTTGAAGGGGATTGAAGAGCAAAAGGAAGAGGCCTGCCGGGCCCTGGAGGAAGGCAGCATTGCATTAAACCCAGGGAGGAGGTGCAGATGAGATGTGCCCTTTTAACATTTGTCGTTCCAGTGGCTGAAAGGAGGCGCATCATGATAACAATGAGAAAGATGAAGTTTGATGACCTTTTTAATACTCTCAATAATATGCAACTCAAATTGGGACTTTGGTCGGTTCGTTGAATCTTTCTTTTGTAGATTTGACCAAAAGACTAATAGAAAATGTTGTGTTTTAGATATTCTTCCAGAGGTTGTAATTTGAGAATTCATGAAAGAACCTAATTTATTAGAAGGATTAAATACTAGTAACCCACAGACTTTTCATCAAATCTGATCTGCATTTAGGGGCCTATAAATCTATTCTCCTTTTCTGTTGTTGCAGAATCCTAAAACCTCAAATTTCTTTTTTCCTCTTTCATAAAAGCCTGGCTTAAAAGAAAAGGCCAAATCGAAGATTTGGTAAAATGCAAACCATTTCACATTTGTAGACAGGCTGTCTTGTCTTCTTGGCTCTGCAGAAATACGCTTTGGTGATATAAACAGCCAGTCGACCGCTGAGGGAAGAATTCCAGCAATTCGCCTTTCCCAACCCTGCACGTAACAGCCACGGGAGATAGCCAGCAACTCCCCACTCTCGTTTAGTTTCCTCAGACAAAAGAAGAGATTGTGGTGGCGGCGCCTGCTCGTGCAGAACAGCAAAACTTGTTTCTCCTGCCTCTTATCATCACCTCATGAATCAGAGGATGTTGGAGCCGCAGGGACCTTTGGAGCCGCTTGGTCCCAAGCCTAGTTTACAGATGGGAAACTGAGGCCCAGGCTGCACAACTCATCCAAGGCCGTGCATATTTAAGGGGCACAGTTGATCTTAAGTTCTGTTTTGTTGAACTCTAAGGGTTTCCTTGGTTTCCCCTTTCTCTATAACAAGTTACGCACATTCCAAAGAGAAAACATGATCCCCACCGAGCGGATTGGCTGTGAGTCTGTTCCCAAAATAGCACCAGACTCACAGACACCGGGATCACCAGTCACGGATTTCCATGGCAGAGTTTGTTCTTGGAAGTTGGGTTCTCATTTAATGAGAGAAACCAAAGGCTTGTGACATGTTGAGAATCTGTCTGGCTCTTCTGTTTCCAGCTGTTATGGGGCGACCTCTACCTTACAGACCCACCTGGTACACTGTGACAAGTGGCTCTTCACAGGATCGGTCTTAGTGACAGCTTGGCTGTTTGTAAAGCTGAGTTACTTGGGGCAAGGTGCTCACCCTGTCTGAGTCTCCATTTCCTCATTCAGTGACGTGGTGTGTGGCATCCCCTCCACACGGTTACTGTATCGTGTGTGGAAGGGAAACCATAAAATGCAATGGGAATGCGGTGTCCTAAGGAGGGGTCGAGGGAGGGGGTGGGTCTGAAGTGCGCAGCTGGAACGAATATGTGACAGTGCTAACCATCTGGAAGGCTTGTTGGTACTTCTGCCCAAAGACATGAAACGTCCCCTAAACTGTCCCTGCAGTGAAAGGCTTTGTTGAAGGGGTGTGTGCTTCCCACGGGAATCTCTTCAAAAGCTTCCGTTGGGACGGCAGGTTCTCTCTTGCATAATAAGCAAAGTGGCAGGAGAAGCGATTCTGATACCCATTTATTAGAGGTGGGGAGCCATAGCTGCTGCGATTTGGGGAAAGAAGTGGTGAATCTCTGAATGGATTGGTAGGTTTTATAAAAGTCACTGTTGTGCCGTGAGCACCTTCTCTGTGTCTAATCCAGTGCCACGAAGTGTGAAAGACACGAAAGTCGTGCGGGACCAGGTCCCCCTTCGGGAGGGGTCTTTCTTCCGATTGGCAGCAGGCGCTAACACAAGATGATCTGTGATTAGAAAGCCAAACTGTGTTGGAAGGAAAAGCTGCTGTGGGAAGTCAGAAAAAAACAGGCGTGTGGGCCCACAGGGAGTCGGTAGTCAACGATTGGATCCAGCGTGAATGTGGGCTTTGGACTGTTAAGAAGATAAAGATAAGCTGGTGGTGTTTCAGGCAGGGATAAACCATGGGTTGAGCGCACAATGTAGGGAAGAATGTAAGAGTTGATTGGAGCAGAGGGGTGGTATCTGGCAACTAATGGTGACGAAGGTGGACAGTTAAGGCTGGGATAGTTTTTGGAACGTGTTGATTGTCAGGCTGGGGATCTAGGATTTAAGGAAATGCATTGGTCTGTGGTCTGGGCCTGTTAGGAACTGGGCTGCATAGCAGGAGGTGAGTTTGAATGGAAAGCACTTGAATCATCCTGAAACCATACCTGCAACCCCAGTCTGTGGAAAAATTGTTTTCCACAAAACTGGTCCCTGGCCCTGGCTGGGGTTGCATCGTGGATTGAGCATTGGCCTGCGAAACAAAGGGTCACCGGTTCGATTCCCAGTCAGGGCACATGCCTGGGTTGCATCTGGGCTCCCAGTAGGGGGCACACAAGAGGCTACCACACACTGACGACGCTTCTCTCTTTTTTCCCTCTCCCTCCCCCTCTATCTATAAATAAATAAAATCTTTCTTTTTAAAAAAGGTCCCTGGTGCCGAAAAGGGTAGGGATTGCTGGTCTGTGGGGTGTGTGCATGTGTGTAAGCATGTGTATGCACACGCATACAGCAGTCCTTGGGAGGTGTTTGTGCCTGGAGCTGCCAGTGCTGCGAACTGCCTTTGAGACCTGCTTACTCTCCTGATGACTAATAACAAGAAGAGATGCAGCGTGGTCATTACCCAGCGTGTGGTCACACTGCAGCCTCACCTTCAGACACTTCCTGTTTCTCGCTGCACATGGTGGTGGGAGGACCCAGGCCAATGGAAGGCCGTGCATGGGGACTAGGGGCGGCCAAGGATGTGAGAGCTATATTTTCTATACAAAACCAGCCCAGTGTTCAGCGGGAAAAACATTTCAGTCAGCTAGCAATCCGATGAAGGAGATGAACTTCAGTGGAATGGCAGCTGTGGGCTGCTGGCAGCCCATGGAAAGGTGTAGGGGTGGGGAACTGGCTCT
>PVKM010053098.1:0-10101 GCA_004027735.1 Carollia perspicillata
CGGTCAGCGCTGCAGTTACCAGCGGGATTGGTGTAAGAGGTTTTTAGGAAGTAGGGGACCGAAGTCGGGGCGCTTTGGTGGGTTTAATTCTCTGCCTTATATATCCCATAGTGTTGATTCAAGTTCACGGAGTGCTTTATCTTATATATGCCTTTATCCACTTAGAAAAACACTCCTAATCTGTCTGTAGCCCACAGTGAAAACTACAAAAAAGGAAGGTCTGGTTTTTGTTATTGTTGAGACTACAGCGTGTGATAAGCAGATGAAGTCAGCCTGGTTACCTGGACCTCTCCTTCTGGGCCATTTCCACGTGGACGAGGACTACTCACTCTCACTTCAGGGTTATTTGGTCTGCATGCATTTGCGGGTGACACCTTCTGGATCGCACGGGTGGAGTTTCTTATGGGAGGCTCCAGAGCCAGTCCTTAGCTGGAGTAAGTGTAGTGGGGTCTCCTGGTGTTTTCCAGCCCACTTAACTCCAAAAAGGTTAAAGTGGCAAACCAGTGGTGCTGGCTGGAGTTTGTTTTAGATGCTTGACAATACAAAGACTTTAAATATTTTTAGTTCTTCACAAGATGAGATTTTTTGAGCAGATAAATTGATTGGATTCTGGTATACACACTGGATATATAATTGTTGAGTAGGAAGGAAGAAGATAAGCGTAAAACTGCTATTAATTATGTTCTGAGGTTGTGAGGCACATGGATGAGTTTGTATTTTATGTGGTTGACTGCAGAACTGTCACTTAGCACTGTGCTGGAAGATACTGTGATCAAAAGAAGTGTTAAGCTTGGTCTACCTCTATAGTGAGCTCTCAGTTTTTTTCTAAGAAAGGGCATTCGTGGGAAGCCGATCTGGTGAAGACAGAATTAAGGAAAGTTAAGGAACTGCCTTAACTTTCATTTTGAAGAGAAATTAGCATATTTGTAAATTTATAGGACTCTTAAGTGAGCTACCATCTATACATTTCATTGCAGTAACTGATTTGTATCTTAAATTACACTTCTAATTCATCTTTATTTTTTTTAAATTTTACTTGTCTTTTGTACAGTAAACCATGTACTACATGTGTTCATACATTCATGACAAACCACTGAAAGTGTTGAGGTGATAAAACATGCAAACCAAATCACTTATGAACAAAATATGACAAGGAACAAACAAGAGCCAAGACTAAAACAACCTAAAATAAATGCCACTGGTGTGAAACATACAGTGGCCCAGAGCTTTGGCAAGAAGAGGGTTTTTGGGGGGTCTGAAGTGATCAGAAAAGGACTCAGAATGTTGGCCTTGAGCTGAGTCTTGATAAATGGATATTGTATAGATTTTGGGGGAGAAGGAAGAGGAGTGTGGGGAACCTGGAGGTAGAAAGGTGTTTCATGCATCAAAAGAGGGGTGATTATGATTTGTTTAAAACTTAGATTGTTTGCAGTGCCCAGGTTGGGCATTGTGGGTGCACATGCTCTCCCCACCAGTCCCTGACCCTCCCGAACTAGAACACTTGTGTTCCATTCTTCATGATCCAGTGTAATGCCTCCTCTTTGGAGGCTTCTTTGGTTCTTAGACCAGAGTTCCTTCCTTTGACTTCTACTTTTTCTGGCTCACTTACAATGTATATATAAAACCAGATTTTAAAAAACATAGCCTAGACCTTAGATTTTGCCATTTTCTGCTTGTTTATTTACTTATATTGAGGCTTAATTGACATGCAACATTATATTAGTTTCAGGTATACAACATTAATAACTTATGTATATTGAAAAATAATTACCTCAATAAATTTGGTTAACATCCATCACCACACATAGTTACAAAAATTTTTTTTCTTGAGATGACAACTTTTAACATTTTCTCTCTTAGCCACTTTGAAATATGCAATACAGTATTATTAACTATAGTCACCATTAACTACTGACATCATAAAAAGCTTTATATATTTTTCATAATTTAGTTTCTGTCTTTAAGGATCATACATGTTTATTAAGGGAAGGAACAAGCCCTTAGTTCTGTTTTTATTCAGAATGTTTTGCACTGTGGTCAGAGTTTAGCTTAAATGACAATAACCGCTCTCTGTGCCTGGTGTGGTACTTGACTTGTGGTTAAGTGCATACTCGACAGATACTTGGAGGACCAAATCCATATGTGAGCAGGCAGCTGCTGAGCAGAGGTACGGGTGATACAAGCAGCAGTCAGGAAGATCAGTCTGACTATGAAGGAAGATTTGCAGATGGGAAGTTCTTCCTGTGAAGAAAGTCACTGGGCGGAAGGCTGTAGAGGTAGCACCACCCACAGTCTGACCAAGGAGGCAGGGAGTCCTGTCCCCTCTGCCCCTTTAACCCAGCCATTTCTTTAAGTGTCATGTGGGTTCCCTTTCTCTAGAGCGGAAAAGACTTTGAAATCATCGTTAGGTAAGGGTTTCAATGTTTTAATTATTTTAATTAAAAAAGAATGCTGCTGCTGTTGAAATGGGGTTAGCAGGAGGGCCAGGTTGGGGGGTTGGGAGCAGGGGGGAGCAAATTTCGTTCAGTTTTTAGAGTATTGAATTGTAAGAGACACTGACATGGCAAATTTGTAGAGAGTAACCAGATGTTGGGCCAGAGAAAGCCAGATAGGAAATATTCACCTGGTATGGGGATGTCAATAAAAAGCCTGCCTGACTGAGACAGAGTAAATAAACTAGCAGAAGAGAAAGAGCAATTTCATGACTGGGGAATGGGGTAGACCCAGAGGAGGAGTCAGTGAAGGAAGCTAAGAAGTGGTCAGCTGGGAAAGAAAAATCAGGTGTCACAGTAACAGGGAAGCTGGTGGAAGACCATAGGGGAAATTCCCAGTTAGGTCTGGTCAGTTGCTGATGAAAATGAGAACTGAGAAGATGTACTTGAACTTGGCTAGAAAGAGGTGATCTCAGTGGTAAGGCTCCAGTGTGAGCTGTTGGTACTGTCTTCTTTTCTGTTTTAGGTGCATAGATGTCCCTTTTCATTTGAATAGTATTTTGTAGTTTACAAAGCATTCCTACCTGTAGCACTGTGAACATATTTTGAGGATAATTTATTATAAGAACATATGTCCACATGAAGAAAACTATTTGGGACCATTAAAAAAAAAAACAATGGACTGTTCACATACTTCAAAGTGGCCCTTACATCAAGTATTAAATATACAAATATTATATATAAGCAGAATAAAGCAAAAACAATGAATTAGAAGATACTTGGGAGAAATGAAGCCCTTCAGTTAATTCACACATGTACTATCTTTTATTTAAACATTTGCACTACTGTTTTTGTTTTTAGAATAGTGCCTCAGAAGAATTTATCTGTATTTTGCAAATACACCTTTCACAGTAGCAGTGGAAAAATGAAACCTTTCCTCTGAGCCCTTCAGAGTCCTCACCGCTGCCCTGGCCTGTGTGTGTGTGTCTTCTGGGGAGGATGGCACCACGGTGGGGCCCCTGTTTAGCGTCAGCTGCTGAACCTGGCTTCTGTGTTGATTTCAGCTCATGTGTGAAGCGTTCTGTTAATGAGACTAGCCATGTGGAGAATGCTTGTGCATCAGATCATTAAGTGGATCTCAAGTGATGAAAGTGTGGTTGCTGCCACGATTAATCATTGAAAGTAAGTTGTTCGGAAGGTGCGATGAAGGGGTACGTGGGAAACAGAGCAGCAGTGCCTGTGTCTTTTCTTTGTTACTATACCTAGCTAGAGAGGTTTTTACCTAGAGGGGCAGACGCATAGCATGATGCTTTTATTCAGAGTTTTTGGTGTGTTAGCTGTTATGATAGCTTTTAAGATGAGAATAGCTGTTTAGATTAAATCATTGTTGCCCTAAAGAACCTAAGTGGAGACCATTCCTGTGGTGGCAGCAGGTAAAGTTTAGACTGACAGGTGCAAGCGGATGCGAGATTGCTTCCGAGTATGATCACCATGCGGAAGATCTCTGCACCTGGATTGAAGAGGCGACAGGCACGGGTATCGGCACCAACTCTCAGCGGGGCCTGAAAGAGCATAATCCTCTGCGAATTCATAAAGAAGCTACAGCCAGGCCCGGTGAAGGAGGTCAACGAGTCCTTGTTAAACTGGCCTCAGTTGGAGAATGTTGGCAACTTTATTAAAGCTATTCAGGCCAATGGCGTGAAGCCCCATGACATATTCAAGGCAAATGATCTTTTAGAGAATGCACATATGACCCATGTTCAGACTATGCTGGTGGCTCTAGCCAGTCTGGCTAAAACAAAAGGATTCCATGCTACCATTGACATTGGAGTGAAGTATGCAGAGAAGCAAACACAGTTTTCAATGAAGGAAAACTAGATGCTGGCCAAAGTGTCTTTGATTTGCAGATAGGAACAAACACATGTGCCAGCCAGGCAGGCATGACAGACTGTGGACCAGGAGGCACCTTTATGGTCCCCAAATCCAAACAGACAGACCTTTTGAGCAGACGACGATTAGTCTGCAGATGGGCACCAACAAAGAGGCCTGCCAGGTGGGGATGTTAGGGCCATGTACCAGAAGAGACAGCCATGAAGAGAAGCTCACCTTACAACCAGTAGACAGCGTGACAATTTCTCTACAGGTGGGTACCAAGAAAGTCACTTTCCAGAGAGGAATGAGTGTGTATAGCTCTGTGGCAAGTACAATATATGATCCTAAACACTGTGCTGCTCCAACAGAACCTGCCATTCACGACGGAAACCTAGGAACAGAAACAAATGGGATGGAAACCAGTGATAGTGATTAGCAGACAGAATACCCAGATGAGAACCGTGGCGGTTACCAATATGGTGACCCAGGCATTGGGTATTAGTCACAGAGAGGAGCTCAGTCCTTAGACTGTCGTTTTTATTCAGTGAGTACCAGGCTAGCCTTGACTAATTTTTATCTTGTCTTCCTAAAACACTAACATGCTTATTCTACCTAAAAGGCATAGTGCTTCCCATGCATTCCTTTTTCCTTTTTATTGCCTCCTCGTTAAATAGTTGCCTTTCCCTGCTGTAACAGTTAAGTCCTACAGCATAACCAATAACTCACATAGGAAGGAAAAAGGAGTGCCCTGAAAAGGGAGTGCTCTTGTGCAGCCGACTCTTTATCACAGATCTAGGCATTTTTACCATCTTTTACTGAAACTGCTGTAGGAAGCTTTTTTCTCTTTTTTCCCCCCCTTTTTAAAAAAATTTACAGCTTAGTGTCTGTTTTCTACATGGAAGACTTAAACTCAATCTTTCACGCTTATAGCTAAAGGTGGTGTCTGCCAACTAAATTGAAGATGCAGCATTTTAGAAATTTATATGTCAATGTTTCTACAGTATTGTTTGATAATTTTTAAATAAATCATGATCTGTGTATGAAAAAATAAATAAAAATGCAGAAAGGACCTAAGTCTGGAGTGAGGCATGTTTGCTGGGTGTCTACTTAGTGTCGGTTGTATGCATGTGTTTGGGGGTGATGAATACAGACATAACCACTGCCTTCAGGGAGCATATAGTCTACTGAGGGGGACAGATATTAACAATCTCTGAAATACTCTAGGGATAAACTGTAAGTACACTGTGAGAAAAACCAACAGGTGTGCCTATGTACAGGTTCGTGGGTCAGAAAAGGCCCCTGTGAGGATGAATAGCTGTGGAGAGAAGCCTGTGTGCAAGGCCCTCAAGGTGGTCTTGGTGCGCAGAAAGGAGGCAGAGAAGGCCGGTGAGGCAGGAGGGTGTGGCGTGGACTGGGTGGGGCAGTGGCTGGAGGGCTAGTCGGGTCCTGAGCAAGAAGCCCCAAGAAACCCTTGCTGAGGATTGTACATTCTAGTTTTCTTGTCCCCGGAAGGCTTTGCAGAGTCTGAGCAGGGGTGTGACATGACCTGCTTTATATTGGGAGAGGCCCGCTCTGGCTGCCAGCTACAGAATGTCGTGCAGGTGGCAAGACCAGTTAGGGTGCCATTGCAGGGTTTCAAGTGGGAGTCCTGGGGCTTGGGCCAGGGAGGTGGGTAAGGAGATGGGTAGAAATGGAGGGACTTCAGGAGTATTTTAGAGGTAGAATTTACAAAGTTTCTGATGGGTTGGAGGGCACAGAAAAGAAAAGCATCTGAGATTACTCCCCTGACCTTTAACACAAGAAACCAGCTGATTTTCATGGCTGAGAAGACTGGGGAGGAGCAGACCCGGTAATTTTGCTTTGCCCACTTGTCCAGTGTAAGGCCTACTGGATGTAGGTTATTTCTAGGGGAACAACTTGGTGTGTTTGTGATAGTGTCAAGCACACAGCACTGTCCTGTGCACATGTTTCTGGAGTTCATAAGTTTCTTCCCCTTTTTGGTGATTGCTTAGCTCACGCCAGGTTTAATGCCATCTTGCACATGAACCTCAAATCTGTCCGCAAGTGTGCAGTGTGTCTGAACGCCTGCTGTCTGAATGCCTGCTGTCTTACCGCCTGCTATCAAGGAGCCTTCTAACAGCTTCAGCCCTAACCGGGAAGGTCTAAAGTTGTCGGATGTACCACATGGACCATTTATTATTTAATTTCTCTACAATGTGGCACCCCAACACCGATCCTAACACTGGGAGACTCTCCAAATCCCTCAGAAGTTTCCGCATGACAATTGTGAGCCATTGCTTATTCTTCCTGGCTCCTTCTTTTGAGTACATTACACTTAAAAATGGGATTTTTGTAAGTGGCAATATTTAAAAAACTGCTTTTAGTCATTACTATTGTAACTAATTTCTGCACAGAAACCAAGAAGCATTATAAATATGACTATGGGTCTGCATACATGGATCCAGGTTAGCACTGATGCCAGTCCAAGGCCACCTTCATAAGATAAGTTAATATTCTGCCGGTGCCATTGTTTTTTTAGATCTAGCCATGCATGGTACACTTACTTGGTGCTGTTAGGCCAATGGTGTTGTGACTGAAATCCAGGATCACCAATTTGGGTGTCTAAAGGGGTTAGGCAGGTAGAAGAAAGCACAGAATCCTCTTGATTTTGCTTTCATTTTCTCATCATTGAAAACTTAGCATAGGTGCTTGTCTATTATAAGAAGGTCTATAAGTACAAGGACAGTGAGAGGAGGAAACAGTGCTCTGGAGACAGTAGGGAATGGTGGAGACGGGCAAACTAGGGATCTTATATGGACTAAAGCATCGGGTTACTTAAAAAAAAAAAACCTCAAGTTAGAAATCTACATTTTTGAAATGTGAAATCACCCTAATTTAAAAATACTGGCTCTGTCTGTTTGGGTCACTGCTAAGGTAAGCAGGACGTGTTTGCTGACCAGATGCAGTTTGTGGGCTGCCAGTTTACAACCTGTGACTTGTGGGGTCAGCTCTGTGATTCGCTGAAGGTACTTTCCTTTGAGTCAGGTTGTCTTTCTTACTCATTATGAATGCCTTTCTTATTTATCATGAGGGAGAACATCAGCAAACATACCAGCTTCTTCGTCTACCGGTTGCTGCCTTATTAAGTCTGATTTGATTAGATCGGGGAATGAGAAGTGGGGAGTGGGGTCAAGCCTTGCAGCTCTGTGAGGTAGAGTTCTCAAAAATGGGGTGTAACCTAGACTTGTTGAAGCTTCCATTAATGTTTCTGTGGACTTTTTCACCTGTTCCTATTTTTAAAATATATCTTTTTTACTAATTTTCTTAGCGCTTGTGTAACTGACGAATATGTGATTTTGTATGATTTGAGGGTTACAGTGTCTTCTCTCACTTGTGGGCTTTTCAACAGTGGCATCTGCCTTTCTTGTGAAGTTTCTTTTGGGAATTTTCTGAGTTTCCCTGAAACTGGGTTCCCCCCACGCCATGTATTTTCCTGCCATGGTGTGGTGGTGCTTGCTATTTTGCCCTGAAGCATGGACCTGTCCTGTGTTCCCTGGGAACTTCAGAGGTTAAGTAAAGGCTTCTGCATCACATCTGTCCGGACCCTAACAATTGCCTGACATGGGTTAGACACCCAGAAAGGTGGAATCATTTTGAGTCAATTAGTGACAGACTCACATAGGAAAGAAATTCCACAAAATCCCTAATGATTTGAGTGCTGACTTCTTAGCTACTCATTTTATTATTATTATGGTTACATATCAAAGGAAATATAAAAGTTCTCTTTTTCCTTTATAGCAAAGAATATCTTTTAATTCCCTATCATTGCACCCTTTAATCTTGGTCTAAGATGTCATCAAAGTGAATTATTAGAATGTATAAAATCTATATTTTACACACTCAATTTCTAAGGATGGTTAGAACAAATATTTTTTTTTCCTTTTCTCTTTTAAATCTATTAGCTTGCTGTGATTTTATTCCCAGAAGATATGTGGATGTCTTTCAGGCATCTTAACACATACAAATGAGCTTAGAATAGGAACTGTTAAGGCTAACATACCAAGAATCTGAGAAGTCTTGGCCAGTGTAGGAGATCATCTTTTTGCTAAATGTACTTGGAAAAATCCTACACTTGTAATTTCCAAGTTGATAGAGTTCTGTGCAGGGCCATGAATATATTTCATTTGTTAATTGAATGCCACAGATATTTGGTACTTTTTAGAAAGACAGTAGTGTAAGTCATGTTGCTGGATTCTGCATCCCATGTAAATTAGCAGCTGTTAATTGTCCTGTGGTGGACTGTATACACAGTACTCCCATGTATAGGAAGCTCCTTGTTTCCAGCTGTTGCAGTTGTATTTTGTGTGAATGTGGATGTCCATCCTTTTACTGCAGTTGAATATTTGTAATTTTTGTGGCTACTTTGTTCTATTTTGAGGGCAAGGAGAATATCATTGTCATTCTTTAAAACTGGCATGTCCAAATTAGTTGTCTTTCAAGTTTTTAGAACTTTCAGCTCAGAGTAGCTGTAACTTCTGTCATAGGCCAATTGTAGGTTATGGAGAAGCTTCTGCTGTCCCACATTTAACAACCTAAAGTTAACTTTTTTTTAAATTTAGGGAGTTTGGAAGCAATCTCTTTCCTCTAAAGCTGTACTATTAGGTAATTTTTTTGTTCTAAGGAGCTGTTCTATGCATTGAAGGATGTATAGCTGCCACATCCCTGGCCTCTGCCCACTAGATATCTGTAGCACCTTACCCTTCCTAATTGTGACAAGCAAAACTGTCTCTAGATAGTTCCAAATTTCATCTAAGGAGGGGGCAAAGAGGGCAGAATTCTTTCTGCCCCCACCCATATTGAGAACCACTTAGCTAATTCAGCCTGTTTTAGAGATGACAAATCAGAGGTCCATTTGTATTAAGTAATGTGCCCTAGGTCAAGTCAGTATGTCAGAATATGAATTAAAAAACAGCTTATCTAGCTTGAAGGAACTTCTGATCAATTCTAAACCCATTTTTATTTTTTTTTTTAAAAATTTATATGTATATTTAAAGATTTTTAAAATTTATTTTCAGAGAGACGGGAAGGGAGAGGTAAAGAAAGGGAGAGAAACATCAATATGTGGTTGCCTCTCGTGTGCCCCCAACTGGAGATCTGGCCTGTAACCCAGGCCTACAACCCAGGCATGTACCCTGACTGGGAATCAAACCAGTGACCCTTTGATTCCCCTGCCAGCACTCAATCTACAGAGCTACACCAGACAGGGCTGTTGGGAACCACCCTGCCTGGTTTCAGGAGCTATAACTCCCCGGATGGCTAAGGCTGAGTGAGCGACCTTCAGACCACAAGCCACTAAGGAGACAAAGCTTATCTCCCTGGCAGGGGTGCCACTTCTGCTCCTTTTACTTCATCCTGCCTGGCCCCTAATGCTTGATCTGTTAGCTAATGATGGATAAGATTCCCCAAGGGGGGAACAACCTAAGACAGGCATGATCATGAGGGGGACCTCAGGGAAGGACTTGGGGGACTACAGCAAAAAGGGGGTGATGGACCCTTGCCCCTTGGCTTTGACATAGCCTGAGTCCTCATTCTGTCTGTGAGAAGTCTCCTAATCTCCTGGCTGCCTTACTTCCTCTGCCTGATTTAAGCCTGAAACAATGACAGAGGCAGTGCAGCCCTGTGCTGGAAAGGGCAGGTTCCCTAGGGTGATGAGGCCTAAGAAAGAATATGTAAAATCCTGTGAAACCTGCTTTGTTTAGAATGCTCTCAATTAAATGATAAGGGTCCAAGCAAGAAG
>PVKM010053099.1:0-10100 GCA_004027735.1 Carollia perspicillata
TCTGTCTCACTCCTCATTTTCGTCTGGTTTATCTGCATGCGAATGTGTGGCCGTGGTCAGCCAAGTGCCTAGCATGCCTCACTGGGACTACTGGTTACCTCCCTGCACTCGGTCTGCCAGCCACCGTTTTTTCCTGCTGTTACCCTTCTGTGGTGGCTGCTGACTCCACCCCTCTTACCGGTCTGGATGAATTGTTGTTGGACTTCGGTACAGTTCAATTTTCTGTCAGTTCTGATTGTTTTTTTGTTTCTAAATTTTTGTTGTCCTTAATTTTGGTTGTGTGAGGAGGCACAGTACATCTACCTATACCTCCATCTTGGCCAGAACTTAATGCTAAATCTTAATGATACACTATCACTAATAAAAGCTAACATGTGGGTACTCCTTATATGACAAGCACTGTTCTAAGCAAATGATGTCTGCTGATTTAGCCTTATAGCTACTTTATAAGATAGATATGGTTATTATCCATATTTACATTTGATGAAACTGAGATTGAGAGACATTAAGTGCCTTTTTTAAATTAACAAACTTTTCTATTCAGAGAAGCTTTATTCACAGAAAACATTGATCAGAAAGTACAGAGTTGCCATGTATGCTCTCACCTCACAAATGCATAGCCTCGCTAGAGTAGTCAACATCTCCCACTAGAGTAGAACATTTGTGCAAACATGAACCCACATTGACACATCATTACCCAAGGTCCGTGGCTTACATGTGGGTTTATCTTTGGTGTTGAATATTCTATGGGTTTTAACAAATATATAGGGCATGTATCAAACATTGTAGTATCATGTAGAATGGTTTTGCTGCATGAAAACTCTTCTGTGCTATACCCATCCATACTTCCTTCCCTCCAACTCCTGGCAAACACTAATATTTTTACCATCTCCATAGTTTGCTTTTCCAGACTGTCACATAGAATCATTAAATATATAACCTTTTCACATAGCCTTCTTTCTCTTAGTATTATATATGTATTTCCTCTATGTCTTTTCATGGCTTGATAGCTCATTTTCTAGCACTGAATAATATCTCATTATGTATATGTACTACAGTTTATTTATTCACTTGCCTGCTGGACATCTTGGTTGTTTCCAAGATTCGGAAATTATGAATAAAGTTACTGTAAACATTGTTTACAGGTTTTGTCTGAATATAACTTTTCAACTCCTTTGGGTAGTTAAATGCCAAGATACATGATTGTTGGATCATGTGGTACACATATGTTTAGTTTCATAAGAAATTGCCAAAATGTCCCTGGCTGGTGAGGCTCAGTGGATTGAGCACCAGTCTGCAAACCAAAGAGTCACTGGTTCAATTTCCAGTCAGGACACAGGCCTGGGTTGAGGGCCATGTCCCCAGTAGGGGGTGCATGATAGACAACCACATATTGGTGTTTCTCTCTCTCTCCTTCTCCCTCTCATCCCCGCTCTCTAAAAATAAATAAGTAAAACCTAACAAGAAAAAAGAAAAAGAAAGAAATTGCCAAAATGTCTCCCAAAGTAGTTGTACAGTTTTGCATTCCCAGCAGTAGTGAATGAGAGCCTGTGTTGTTAACAAACATTTTAACTTGCTCAAAGGCACATAGCTAATAAGTGACTGATATAGGATTTAAATTTACTAGTAAGTTAACAAGCTTCAGAGTTCAAAATCCTTACAGGAGAAATTTTAAAAATGTGATATACCTTTAGCCTTATATCTCCACTCCTGATACACATACATGTATAAGTGACCCACACTCAAAATTTCAAGTCTGTTTTGGAGAGTTCTGCTTTGCCCAGTTGCAACAGTCCAGAGCACTCTAGAGTTGTGTCCCAGGAACAGGATAAGAGAATATCTCCTACAAAATACTACTATGCCAATCCCTGCAGTTTTATGTGTACTATATGCGTAAATATCTAAAAAAAATAAGATTGCAGCTTCAAATTTTCCTCTGATTACATGGAATAGAGATTTTTTCTTAAAAGGAATTTGTTGGTAATATTGTTAGTTATCCAGGAGGAATGCGCCATAAAGTAACATAAAACAAGTGTATCAAATATCTAACAGTGAATTATGACTTCGATGCAATAAAAGACTGGAAAGAATGAGCATGAATGAAAACATCCAAACTGCCTTACTTCAATCTATAAGATAAAAACTATGTATTTTATAAACATGCCACAATATATTTTTGAACATATATCCCATACATATGTATTTTATAAAGCCACTTCATTCACTCTCATTTTTTCAGTTTTTTAATGTGTTGGACTTGTCAGTAATATATTCCATGAAAATTGAGAAATTACCATTAAAATGGTCCCCATATTTTCTCTCTTCTTTCTTTCTCTTTCCCAGCATGGACATAGAGATAGAATCTATAAAAACAAAACAAAACAAAATAAAATAAAAGCAAACATTGTCTGCGACAATATTGGAGGAAACACATAGTAAATTTCAGAGGCAGCCCCGTGGGCCCCCAGCCTCTCACCGATCACCCTGCACCCGAATACAGACCATGCACTAGATCCGGAGCACTGCTGGCAACTGACTTAGTGCAATGTGGTCGTTGATCTCTCATGGCCGCTTCTAGACTATGTTAGATGACTGAGTTCTCTGTCAAAAGAGCACTTTCTGTAAGAACTGTAAGGTGACGAACGAACAATGTCTCACTTTCGAGATTTCTTTATACCTGACTAGGTCATTTGCCAGGATCACTTTTGGTTTACACCTCTTCCCCTCAGCACGTATGATTGTTATAATTTTTAATGAGGCAGTGTTATTAAAATGAGAGGCATTCAAATAAAGCAAGGAGGTTTTGGTAGAACTTCAACTGTATTCCAGTTCTTACCAAGGTCTCCTTTAATGATATATGAGGTGCAAGTACAGTGATAGAAGCCAACAAGTGGTTAAATGTCACCATGACTAGCAATAACCTATTCCGTTTTGCCAAGCACCATCCAATGACAGCGCACCTAAGGCCTCCTGGTTAAAGTGGCAAGCAACATGACACTTAAAATTGTCTGAGAAAAGTTGCACCAGACATTTAAACAAGCAAGGGGGATTTTATTCAAGACTATTGCATGCCTATATAATTTTATTAACCAATGTAGCTGCAATAAATTCAATTTAAAAAGATGTTAAAAAAAGACGATTGCATTAGGAGAGATTGAAGTTAACTGAAACAAAAGGCAGGGAGCATTTCTAAACACTGAGATGAGTAATGCAAAAAGCACTGGAGGGTGTTTGGGAAAGGTTGTGTGATGTGATTAAGACATCTGTATTTGCTAATTGTCTTTTATTGGAAGTTAGACTCCTACTTTCCCACAGAGACTGGGAGATAGGGGCACTATCTTTCTTGATGATTACATTTCAGAGGGATAGCCTTGAAAAAATATTTCTGCTTTGTAAAGCTGGCAAGAATTTGGGAGAAGAATTACATCTCAAAGAGGTAGGGAGAGAATTGAGAGTTGAAAGTTTTCTAAAGTAAATGCTGTAAAAAAAAAGTAGGTCAGGGGCTTATGGTTAAGGAATAAAAAAACTTGTCTAAAGTGTGGTGGTGCTGAGGGGAACATTAAGGCCATCTGGGTCAAAACAGATGTGCACTTAGACAGGAGTGGCAAGAAGCACCTAGTGTCCTGTAATGCGTCACACTGGAGAGACACAAACGCATTTTCATTTCCCTGCTAGGCACGTGGTATGGGAGCTAATCATGCTGTTGCTCATGGCTGGGACTTTGATGTGTGCCAAGGGGCCAGACTACCCATCAGTGAGGTCACTGAAAAACAAGAAAAACTGTGGCTTAGTTGAACACAAAATACATATGGGCAGCACAGCTGTACAGCCCTCCCCTAAAGCATGGAAGGAGTAATTCATTTACTCTTGGCACAGCAATTTGGTTGTTTGTCTGAGGGTGAACATTTATATTTATGTTTAGTAGCACTATTTGGGGGTTGTGGGGATGGAACCTCTGTCATTCCCTGAAAACAAACCAACAAACAAAATGCAATTTATAACGTTCAATGAAAATTTAATTTCTAAATTTCCATGTCTCAAAAGAGTACATGGCAAATTTGTAATTTGTGGAATATGTCTGTCAACATTTTTCATCCACCAAGAGCAGATCATAATATCATAGACAATAAAAACAAAAAAACAAACAAAAACCCAGAAGATAAAAATTTGCTGGGTAGTCATCAACATTTCTTCAAAATCAGTAATGATGTATGTTGAAAAGTTATGTTTTGAAAAGACTGTGTATTTACATATCATTTTAGAAAGCATGACTTATTATTTTAATCAAATGCCTATTCTTTTCCCCTGCAAAGCAATTCCCCTTTACTCATTTCAAATTTTCTTAAACAAATGTAAAAATTTGTCCATTTTTAATTGGATAGTTTTATATTTTTTCCTGCTATGGTACACATTTTTTTCTTTTTAAGACTGTTGTACAATTTATGTTTTAACTTAATACAAGTCTTCACTTTTTTTTATTCTTATTTAGTCTATTAGATTGTCCCAAGTTTTTCCTCCTTTGCTGTCCTCCAAGATGTATACTTTTATGCCATCTAACTTAATTCAAATACTCAAAAGAAACAAATGAAGTAGCATGCCAAATTCTGAACTGTTAATATTTTATCCAAAGAAAGGTATTGTGAGTGCAAAAAAGTTGACACCTTTGAAATATTAGGAAATATTTACACATTTTAACACCAGAGACTAAAATTTTAGAATATCCAGTATTTAGTAGAATTTGAACTAATTAAAATATCAAGAACTTCAGATACAACTTTCCTCAGTTGAAAACATAATGTTCTACAGAGAATAGCCACATATCAGTTAGATTTTGATGCATAATAACAAGCCACCAACAGCATATAGTGATTTAAAACATAATGTTGTTTAGATTCAGATTCTGTCTTGCACTGGCTCAGTGAATCTCTTCAAGGTATGTTCATATAGTTTCTGTCAGCTGATGATGATGCTGAGGTTAGATGGTCCACGACAGCCTCACCCATATGTCTATGTCATATATTATTAATGTAATGAAAATGGTTTGTGGGACATTGAGGTAAACTGGCAGCCGAGGAGAGAGAACTGAAACACACATGCATGAACAATTAGGACTTCGCTGTACCAGTCAATGGGGGTGGTAGATGCCATTGAGTGAGCATGTGCACTGCATGACCATCACATTCAAAATGATCCAGTGAGTAGAGCAAAGCATCTGCATCGAATTTTGTGTTAAGCTTGAACTTTCCTCCGCAGAAACTATTTAGATGATTCAGAAGGCTGAGGCTATGGGCAACTGGTGATTGGCAACTTCATCTTGAAAATGCACCTCTTCATAAATCACATCTCATGCAGTTTTTTGGCAAAACATCAAATCACCCAGGTGACTCAGCCCTACCACAGCCCAGACATGGCACCCTGCAACTTCTGGCTTTTCCCAATACAAAAAGCACCTTTCAAAGGGAAGAAATTTCAGACCCTCGATGAGATTCAGGCATATATGATGGGGCAGCTAATAGTGATTGGGAGAACTGTGTGAGGTCCCAAGATGCTAACTTTGAAGGGCACTGGAGCATCACTGTCCTATGTACAATGTTTATTGTATCTTGTGTATTCTTCAATAAATGTCTCTCTATATGTGCATATCTATTTTCCTTACCAATATTTATTTATTTAAATCAAAAGGGAAAATACATATAAAATGTTGGAATATATTATTGACATGACACTAGAATACTTTCCTTAGTGTCGAAGGATTAAAAAATGTTCACTAATTCTCCAAGCAAAAGGAGAACTGTCGACTAGTGTTTTTCGAAATGCTTCCATCAGGTGCAATCTTTCTGTGGAAGGGGTCATTGGTTGGTTCATCTCGCTCCCACTGACACCACGGTCTTCAGAGTCCCTGCAGTTGGCTTGTACAAAAACTGGTACGATCCATAGCATTTCTACCACTCAAAGTCCAGCCAGCAGACCCTGCTGAGACTGAGGCATTGGGACCTGTCATCACTTTAAAAGTCAGAAACAGACTTGAGGGATATAAAAATGTCACATCTCCAGTTAGTAAATCAACAAGGCCAAAGTGTGTCATTGAATCCACTTTAGGTTCTTTTGAAGGTGTTTTTCCCACATAAAAATGCATATGCAAACATTTATATTTGAGTTCAGACTTAATGAGCACAGGCATCGTTGAAATAGCACTATGATAACCAAGCAGATAAGCATATCGAGAAAGGATCACTAGGTGTTGTGTTTTCCTAGAAGTGGTGCATTTAGAATACTGATCAGTGACAGTTTTCAAAAATTTCTCCATCATTCCCTGCTGAAACTATACACTTGTAGCGTTCTGACTGAAAGCAATAATGAGAGTTTCCCAGAGGTCTTTATTGTTCCTTCTCTATACCCTTGTCAGTTTAATAGTGCTTGACAAGGATTCAGCACATAAAATTCATGCCTTGCACTTATATAATGAGATAGTGGGTCTAAAGCTCAATTTGGATGCTGAACAATGTTTATCAATATTCTACGACTGTTCATGATGGAATAGTTCGTTGAGTTTCCATTAATGGCATTGTGTCTGAGCCACTTCTAATTCCAACAAAGTGAAACAGATCTGTATTATATCCGCAGCTCTAACCCAACAATTTTACACAATCGTACATGAGGTCATCGCAAAAGCCTAGAAGCTGATATGAAGAAATTGGTTATATTTCCTCAATAAATTCAAAATTACCATGTTTGAATATCACATAATTGTATATATTTTAATCAGCTATAATTTATATTCAGAAATATAGATAAAAGTTATCTGAGATTGAAATTTCTAACACTTTTCTGGAAATCCTGCTGTGTTTTGTTTATCTTTTTATATGAAGCACCTAAGAACACTCCAGTCTAAAGCCTCACTCTATTCAGGGGGTCCTTTAGTCCTTTAAATAAAATGCTTGGTTCTGAATATTAACACACTTTCCCTTACTGAAAGTGTTGCCATATCTTAGACCCCCATTGTGATTTTCAAACTGTGTTTTCCTCCTGTGTAAGCTTTTTAATGTTGCCTCACTGTCCTCAACCCACCCTCCCCATCTCTGAGCTCAGAGGAAAATGGACCGTTGTTCCTTTTCAACCCCTACTTGAAGCAGAGCAGGTGCACTGTTAATGATTTCAGAGACTGGACTCCTGCATAACATCTCAATAGGAGGACAGAAATGGATATGAGGTTCTGCTAAAATAAAAGTCTGCCACACAACATGCAAGATCAGAGTATAAAAACTGTTAATGAGGGAGTCAGTAATATACAAAATTTACATAATTGGTTTATATTTGTCGCCTTCAGAAGCCACAACCTCTTGACACATTCTAAACCATGAAATGACAGACATTCCAGAATAAAAATGTAACAAAATTTACTAAAAGTTTCAAGACAGTGAAAACAGAGATTAGGACCATGCAAAGGTCACAAACCTATGAGGCCCATGATCTCTAAACAGAAAAAAGTCCTTGCACTGGTATTTTAAATTAGAATTATTTAAACCTGTTTAAAGTACTTCTCCTTCTTTCATGAATTATAAAAGAGATCGTCTATGGTAAACAAATAAATTGACCATTCATGCACACGTCCTTACTGAAAGCATTCCCTGAAACGCATGCAGAAAGACATGAACCACACCATGTGTCTTGGAGTGCCAGCACAGAATGGTCTTGACAATAAACTTGAAGGAGAATGAGGCCATTTATCAGTCAGCTTTAGCAAATTACCTCTTTAAAATTCTTAGTTCCTTAACTGCAATAAATATCCAAGTTTCCAATCTCTAGAACTGTAAAGCAGAGTAGTCACCCATTGGAGGTGGTTTCTTTATTAAAAGTAAGGTGAACAGTGGAGAGCCTTATGAGGAATAGAGCCCCAGTTACTGAAGTAAGTAGAGCAGCCACTGCTTGTTCCACAAAGAGCAACCTATATTTTGGATCAAATATGTCAAGAGGGACTTTAATTAAAATAAAGTCATTTCTACTTCAGTTGATGGCCAGCTGGAGAGAATATTGCCACGGGAAGATTCCAAATGTGTTTAACGTCCAGGAAGAGTGGAAAGAAGTTATCCCTGTGTTTCTGCATGGGTAGTTTTATACATTTATTTTCTCTGTCTTTGTAACTAATATAACGGTCAAAATAAATAAGAAACTCTATAGACGTACTTTTATGAGATAAATTAAATATATAATATAGGTCAGTATAATAATCTTTTTCTTAACTGTTACTCTTAAATTAAATCAAATAGTGCCAGTAGGGATGAATATCAAAGTTTAGCTGTAACTAAACTGAATTTAGATTATTAAAGGTTTGGACTTTCAGGGCTATTTTTCTGAGCAGTAAAAGAACACTGAAAAGCATTTTATTTAATTAAGTCAACCATTTTATGTATTTGTTCAATTCAAGACGTTTTGCTATTTTCAAGGAGATACAAAATTGCTGAAGTTATGGTCTCTGACCTCTCAACAAGCTGACATTTTATTGGGTGAGGAAGGGACTACTAGTGAATGCGTGGGGTTTATATCAGTGTGTTTGTAATGAGTTATAATGCATATTAATATTGATACATGTGATAGCATTATAGATAAATTGTTATGGGACGGAACATGGACGTAATGAAGTTGTAATTATGAGTAAGAGAACTAGGGTAAGTCTTCCAATGTTGGTGAACTCTGAGTTAGTTGTTGAAAGATGAGAAGAATTTAGAAATAAAAGAAGAAGTCATACTCTAAACACACAGAATAGCTGAGCAAAAGTGCAGACACAAAAATGTTTGACATGTGTAGAAATTATACAAATAGCTATGGGTTATTTTACTAACAGGCATGTATGTGTTATTGCAAGATTCCTTACTCTTTTATTCATTTCTCATAGTCATCATATGATTTATTCTATGTGAAAAGACATAAAGAAAGTGAAGGGGGAAAAAAGTAATCACTTCATAAAACGAAAGGTTTGGGGATGAGCATGTGAATTTCCAATTCAACTTACATTGTTTAAAGCTGAACTTCTCTTTATCAGATACCCAAGAGGTAAAGGTCATTTAACATGGAGTAGTCAGCTACAATGAGTTTTTAAATTATTCATTAATCAAACATTTGAAGTGCTTTAAAATATGTTCTTTGGCAGTTAAATGGTTTCATAAATGCTCTATTATAAAATCTTATTTTTTTCCATTTATCCATTCTCCAGTGCAATTTTAAAACAATATAATGGCAACTCAGGAAGAATCATTTAAGATATTTTCCAGAAGTTTAACTAAATTCCCTCTAGATAGATAGATAGATTTTTGCTTAATTTATTTGCTTGTATTTAGTTAGCCTAACATATTCTATAAGAACTTCTGAATAAAGCCTCCACAATCGATGATATATAAAATAACTAGTGAAATTTTGTATACTAAGACTTCTAATTATTCAAGTGTAAATTTTGGACTCAAATTTTGCACATCGTTAGTAATATCTTCAAATTTGCTTATTCCTTAACAATAGAAATTAATTTTAACATTTATTTTAAGCATATCTTCTCTATAAAGCAAATGATCATTTCCTTTTTTTATATGAGTAAGGCCGGTTGTGAATAAAATTCCCTGAAATGCAGATTTGAGCTATATCAGCATTGATTCAATTAAGGTGGGAAGAAAAGAGGAATTTGAGATTTTAGGTTGAGCAACTCAGGAAGATATCAATAATAGAGATAAGGAAAACTGAAAGGGGACTGGATTGAAAGTACAGAGAATAAGGTTACAATGGGACACACTGAATTTTCTAAGCAGCAGAGAGAAAGAAGGAGCTCCTACACTTCGTGACAACTTGGATGGAACTGGAGAGCATTATGCTAAGTGAAATAAACCAGGAGTTGTGGGACAAATACCATATGAGCTCACCTTTAACTGGAACATAATCAACAAAAGAAAAAAGCAAACAAAATATAACCAGAGCCACTGAAATTCAGAACAATCTAACAATAGCCAGAGGAGAGGGGGAAGGGGATAGTGTGGGGAAGGGTTTTCAGGAACTACTATAAAGGACACATGGACAAAACCAAGGGTGGGGGGTGGAAGCAAGGGAGGGAGGTGGGA
>PVKM010053100.1:0-10081 GCA_004027735.1 Carollia perspicillata
AATACCAGCACTGGGCATTTCTGACATGGTATTTCTTGTACTTCTCAACAGTATAAATCAGTTCACTATTGTGCACATAACCCAGTGCCTAGGATTATCTGTGGGATTCAGTGTACTAAACAAAATATGTTCCTCATTGGTCTGTGCTCCATCTGCTGGGAGTATCCAGCACACACTTGCTTCTTCTCTCCTCCAGCAGCCCTTCCAAAAATGCACTCTTTCTCCAGGCTAACCAGCCCCTCTGCCTACATCTCTGGCTTTAAGTCCTCTTCTCTCCTGAGCAACCACCATCTCAAACCCCACATCAATACACACATGGGTTTCAACATAGTGTACTTGGGATATTGTGTCTTACTACAGCCCAAGCTCCCTGTATGTGCAGCACTCCCATGGCCAACCCACCTACTGACCTCAGCCCTCAACTGGAGCTGGACCAGGAAGTGGAATCCTGTAGTAGGAAGACTGAAAGGGGTACTGATTATCTCTGTGACCTTGGTCAGTCACTTTGTCTCTTAGGATTCGGTTTCCTCGTTGTGAAGATCATTTCTAGCTGTAAGGTTTGATGAAGCCAATAAATGTAAGACTTTTCCTCCACTTCACACACTTTTATCAATCACACACAATGTGCTGGGATTTAATGCAAACCAGAGATGGTGCATGAAGGGAGAAACATCCTTTACCTCTCCTATACCACACTACTGCCAGCCCCTAAAAGAGGAACCTATATGTCCTTATAAGTACTGGTGTTGAATTAATTAAACAAGGAGGCCATTAGAGTGAGGTGGCTTTAATGCCTTAATAGCCTACTGTTAAAGAGAAAAATCACAGGCCCAAAATGGAGTCACTTGCGCTAAAACCCATGACACCAAACCTAGAATTAATACCTGACCTCACTGCAGTTTCAACCTTCTCCAGGAATGTAATCTTAACAGATCAATCTAGAATTACCTGGTCAGTATCAATGAGGTAGGTAATCTGTCACTAGAGCACTCTCCATCCCCCAGAGGAAGCTGAGACAATCTGCCTTACAAGACCCCCACCTTTTCCTAAGGGAAGATATCCTTGCCTGAAATAATCATTTCTTTTCTTTTGTTAATAACTTTCTTGTCCCAGTCAGTTTCTGCCTATAGAAGCCTTCCATACAGTACAGCATCTCAGGGTTCCTCTCTACTTGCTAGAGGGGATGCTGTCCAATTCATGAATTGCTCGATAAAGACAATTAGATCTTTAAATTTAATTTTTGTTTTTTAGAGCTTGTAAGCAAACGAAAATCTAGGATTATAATGCCTCAAGGTTAAGAAATCGAACCTAAGGACCACCAATCACAAACAACCAACTATGATGCAACTGCTTAAACTATAGCCAACCACATTATTTCCCTGCTTTGCTTCCACCTCTTCTCTATAAAAAGTCTTGCCCAATGCTCTCATTGGTGGAGCAGTCCTAACCACGTCAGGCTGGACACTACCCAATTCCAATAAATTTTTGCTCAGATAAACTCAAACTTTTTAATATTCCTCAGTTTATCTTTTAACAATGAGCAGGAACTTGCACCCCACCTCCTCTCCCTTATTCTGTCCTCAGAAGCAGTGACTATCTGATTGTTCAGACTGGGAAAGCAGGTCTGTGTGTGTTTGGAGTTTCCTGTGGCGATTGAGACACACCCCTCCTTCCTCCTCTCAGTAAGACCTCTGAGGGGATTGCCCACACCTGAGACCTGCACGTGTCCTGCGGTGCTGCTGTGACTGGAGGGCAAACTCAGCCCTGGAGGGAAGGAGTAGAGAGTTTATTATGTTTTGAGGCCAAGTCATTATTCTTCGATCCAGTTTTACTAACAATAAAAAGCCTAATAATAATAACGAAAAGCCTAATAATAATAAAGAAGCTAGCCAACTCTTGTGCTTATTTCCCAATTGTAGCAGTCATCCCTAAACCACCCCCCAACTCCAAAAGCCTCACTCACCTGGAGTGCAGGCTGATGGGGCGGCCGTGATCTAGCATAGCCAGTGGATGTTCAGGATCAGCCCACACTGCTATAGGAACACAGAAGGCTCCCCAGCCCGAGTCCTGCAGGTCAGAGAGGGCTTCTTACAGGAAAGGATGCCCGAGAAACTAGAGGGGAAGAGGCAGCTCAGCGGGTGACAAGGAGAATGTGCCAGGGATGGCTGTGTGGTACCCACTCAGGACAAGTACCCAGAAGGAGCGGCTTCTCCTGCATCTGGTTGTACGATGAAGAAAGTACTCAACAAGGGCAAGCCAGAGGCAGGCGGGCCAGTTATGAGGCTGTCACCATGACCCAGGATGAGCAGATGGTGATGTGGACTGAGAAGTGATTGTGGGAAAGGGAGAATTGTGGAAGATTTGAGGCATAGTCAGGAGGCAAGTGTGTGACTGTGACTGATTTGATGAGGGGGCGAAGGAGCGAGGGGAAGTGGGACAACTAGCAGGTTCTAGCCCTGGGATACCCTTCACACCTGGCTGGACTTTCGGAGGGGAAAAGGTAGAGGGAGGGGGAGGTAGGAGCAGCACCCTGATGCTGAAGACATGTTTATATCACCTCATAATGTTCCCCTAATTAATACATGGGAGGCTGTGTCACCATTTCACTCTGCTGATTTGCCTCTTGAGACAAAAGGAAATTGGAATTAAGAGGAGACAATGGAATTGCCAGCAGGATTATTAGCTTCATTGAAGTTAATGAAAGGAGTGGGAGGGGAAGGAGAGGAGAGCCTGGGGGGAACTGTGACTCAGGCTGGGAGCAGCGGGGGAGGAGGAGGAGGACTGGGAGACTCATAGATGGAAGGAATCTCTGCCCTTCTCGGCTCCGGAGGTCCTAGGGGTGCGCCAAAGTTGGGGGCTCCATAGAGGGCAGGGCACCAGGAGAAGAAGGCAGGGGTCAGGAGTAGGAGGGAGATGGGCCCAAGCAAAGGGAGGGCAGCAAGGTGACAAAGGGGCTGCAAGAGGGGGAATGGGGTACAGAGGAGGCTGTTCGAGGGCATCTGGGTGGTGGGCAGTCCCAGATCCTAACTCTCCCGGTGCGGTCCGAGTCCAGCTGTCTGCCCTTTAGGGGTGGATAAAGGGGGCCCAACTGACACTCCAGCTCCTCCCTACTAGCAAGACCAAGCTCAGCCCTCTACCCTAGGTACACAGACACAAAGGCCAGATCTCAGAATTCAGCTCAAGTCCCTAAAAGTTAAAAAAATATACCATGGATGGAGAAAGCAGAAATAATTACAGCCCAAGCCAAAAGAAAAGCTGCAGGCCTGGGCACATCAGGGAGCATGCTCACTACAGCCCACATGGGTCAACCAACCCACATGAGCACCCACACTCAAACTTGAATACACACAGGCACACATGTGCACTCATACTTGCATACTCATCCAACCTTGGGCAGTACTAACCCTGATTTTGACATGGCTGTCTCCTTTGTAAAGCCATTCACAGGCCAGCTCCCCTTTCCAGTAGCCTGACTGGGTTTGCTGCCCCAGACTTGTGGCTGGTGTGCATCCCTTTTTGTTTATACTCACTGCATTACTTAGAAGGGAGATAGAGGTACATGGCCACTCTAGCAGGGTTGCCAGGACAACCCGAGCTCTACCCTGCACAGCTAAACCCCAGCCTGCCCTCTCTACAGAAGTAAGATGAGGCACTCAGAAAACATGATGTGGTTTCACTGCCAGGGTGGATTTTTTCTTATACGCAGCTCATGAGTCACTAGATTAGCACCTTTCCAATTCCTGGGAGGCAAAAACCCAATTATCATCTAAAGGTTTATTAAACCTTCCTGCAGAATGACGGCTCTATTCTTGTTAAAAGCAGCAACCAGTCTCACAGAGAGCTGCAGAGCTCAGCAAGCTGAGAGCCCAACATTCCAGGTAACTTCATGTCCTTATTTCAAAAGTGAACTTTAAAGAACTCACATCACAGCCTGAGTAGCACCTCACACCTTCAGTGAGACATGGTGGGACAGACAGCCCAAATGGGGAGGCTGGAAGGATAAGGGAGTTCATCCCAGGAAGCTGCACCCATGGCCTTGCACTCCTCCTGGTCCACAGCATGGAAGGTTGTGTCATAGCTAAACAAGACTGTATGCCTCACAGGCTTCTAGGATATGCCAGGAAGAGCTGCTGGACTCTTTGGGAGGTCTTTGGAAGTGAGGCAATCAGCCTCACAGGTGGGTGGCCCTGTCCAGTTTGGGTTAGAGGAATAGTCGGAGATGTCAGACCTATCACAATGAAAGGCTGCCACACACCTTAATGAGCTGTGTACACCATGGGCAATGGGCTGAGCAGGAATCTGGGTCTGAAATCACCATATCCTTGTTAGGTGACAGTGAACCACTAAGGGCCCCCTCGGAGCCTTCATTTTCTCAGTTGCAAACTAAGCAGGATGCTGACAAACTCCCTTCTAGCTATAACATACTGTTGTCCCAGTGGATCCACTAAAACTGCCAGCTGCATCCACCCGGCAGCTTCAGCTGAACCTCTCAGCCGTGCAGGGAGCCTGCTTCTTCCCCATTACCTTCACGCCCATGTCTCACCAGCCTTGTCCCCGTGATCCTCCTGGATCCCAGGGACAATCAAACAAATATATTTGACAAATATTGTGTGCCAGGCACCATGCAAGATACCAGGTAGATTAGGTGAATAATGAGAGCCATCAGCACCCTTTGTAGGGCACTTACAATGAGCCAGGAACTGTATATAGATTACCCCATTATCTCCTTCCGTGATCACAGAAGAAGGTGTTGCTATCTTCACGTCACAGATGAAGAAATTGAGCCTCAGAGAGTTTAAGTAATCTGAACAGCAGAATTCAAGGTGGGGTTTAAATTAAAATCTATGCCCTTATCCATAAGATATATCACCTCCCAGTATATAAATCACAGGTCATGCCCTTTAAAAATCTGATTGGCAGGCCGCTATGACTGCAGCTTTCCTCAGACTTTCTCCTGCCCATCTAGTGGTGGCCAACCCCAGACTGTGTCTCCCTAGGAGTGAGGACGTCCTGCACATCTTGCTCCTGGAGCCCAGGAGCACACCGCCTGACATAGACTGCATCTTTTGTGTAAGAAGAAATGTCTGTGTGGCAAGGAAGGGAGAACCTGGTCCCAAAGCTAAAAATTTTGCAAGATCAGCTCAAAAAGTTTGTAAGATAACAGCAAAAGGACAGCCTGGGACAGAGACACAACCAGGAGCCAGGAGAAATGGGAGGGGTTGTAGGCTAGTGGGACAGCTGAGCCCCAGACCGTTTCCCTCGAGAATTGGTGTTTGTCTTTTAGCAACCTATTTTTACACTTTAAGCAGTAGCATGCAACTCATCGTGTTTTTTCCCCACTTCTAATCCATTACCAAGTTCTATGCTGGAATCAGGAACCCCAGACTGTCTCTGCTGTCACCAGTGTCTTTCATGCTCTGTTCAAGTTCTTTGCGGGGTTAATGGACATGACCCTTCCCCCTCCCATGGCATGGCTGGCCCTAAGAATATGTATTGTTTTGGGAATGGATTGTAACTCCTGACAGACCTAGGCAGGCCTAGGAGGAATGGAAAATCACCAGGTGGGAAAACTGTACCATGGGAAACTGTAGCCTGAGAAAATGCCTGCCTGGGAAACTGCCTGCCAGCCCTACCCAGGACAAACAGATGCCTGGCTATGATTGGGGTCTGGGGTCCCCTATCTTAGGATCCATCCTATTAGGATGCAGCTTTGACTTAAGCCTGACAGGATGTATTAAGAACAATGGTCAGCAGAAATGGCACCCAGCAACCAGCTCTAGCCGATCAGATTCTGACACCCCAACCAGTTACCCTTCATGGGTTTTTGCGCTTAAAAACCCTGCCCTAAGAACAACCGAGAGAGTCCTAACCTCCCTCAGTTGGCTCCCCAACCTCCCTTGGTTGGCCCCCTTTTCCCTCTTAGTCCCTGCTAATAAACCCTGCTCGTTAGCTTGCTGCATCCATCTGGTTTCTTGAGTGACTCCGACCTAATAACTCTCTCCTTATCTCCTTTTGGAAGCGCCTTCTTGTCCTGTGTGACTGCTTCTTGACCCTTTTAGACACTGAGGTAATGCAGTTTATAGGCATGTGCCTCCTTTGTCTGGGACCCTTTATAACAAACCTCACAAGGTACAGTCTCTCACACTGACCTGCCGCTGTCAGTGCATTCCCCTGTAATGTGAGTAATAAATGTCATGTCCACATTGGCTAGTCTACCAGGTGGTTTTCTTCTGAATATCAAGAACACTTAAGCAGCTCCCCAGTTTGGATTTGGAGCTCCTGTGCTATATTCTTCATGAGCTCCAAGCCAGGGGGCCTGTCCTCCAGCAACACAGCCAACATCGCTTTCCAAGCCAATGCTGGAGATACACGAGGGGATATTAAGTTATTCAACAGAGAATGAGACCAACAGTTAAATTCCTTAGGCAGTGTTTTGGCAATGAAACTCCTCTTTCCAGAGTCACAAATAAAACCTCCGGAATGTACAACGGCAACAGCTTTCAATATTTTTCTGAGCTGGTTTTCACTCAGACAAGAACATTGTTTATTGCTATTGATACTCACTTACTATTCACTTATTTCTTACAAATAGTCTGACTTTATTAAGGAAATCAGAAATGGCATCAGCACTTACCACATCAATTGTTAGGGTGTTTTTTTCTGTAAGCAACATCTTCTGTAGCTTACTGGAGATCCATGGCATAATTAGAATTAGTTGCATTATTTGATTAGTTAGAACACTTAATTTTCTCCCAATTGTTCCTTTAAAGTCATTTGAGTTTGAATGTAAGTCTACTGAAGAATAAAAGATTTCCATAAATATTGCAGTAAAAAATGTAATTACACTTCAGTTGCCCTGTGGATTTATTTGCATTAGTCAAGAAGTTCTATTCTGGAATGCTTATCTCAGCTTCTCAGCTCTTTCTTAGACCCTTAATTAACTAAATAACCATCTTGCTACTTGACAGGCCTCAGATTCTAGCTTCGTGGAAACCTGCAACATCATCCAAGGAGACAGGCCCAGCCTAGAGAGGGAGTGTTACACAGCCCATCCGGGCTGAATGGGATGGTCTCACCTTTCCACTGTACTTACTGTCAACTAATAATAATAAGAAGAAATAACCATGTAATGAGAATTTACAACTTACTAGGAATTGTGCTGAGTGTTTATATACATTATCCAATTTATTTATCCCATCAACTCTGGGAGAAATGTATTACTATCCCAATTGTAGTGGTGAGAAATTTGAACACCGAAAAGTTACATAACTTGCTCAACGATACAGCATGAGTAAATGACAAAGCTGGGATTCAAACCCAGGTTTGCCATGCTCTAAAATGTGTTTATTCCACTGGGTGGCCATCCATTTTTACCTTCCAGTTTATACCACTAAATAGGTCTATAAAGGACTGCTTACTGGGTCATACCATAGTCCCTACCAAATGCTTTCAGGTCTCTGATCATCACCCAATTGTTATTCTTTGGAGAAAGTGCTCGCATGGAAGGTATTCTCTAAGCCAAACCCATGGAGGTTGCTTTGAGCACCACCCACCTCCTTTATCAACCATCCCAGCCACTCTGATCACTTCTCCCTGCCCACAGACCACAGAATCTTAGAGTCTTGGAGTTGGGAGGGCCCTTAAACGTTATGTAGTTAACACCTCAGTTTGCATAGAAGCAAACGGAGGCCTAGAGAGGTTTAGGCTACTGGCCAGAGAACACACAACAAGTTAATGTCAGAGCAGATTCTAGAAACTAGATCTGGTCATTTTTGTTGAATAAATTGGGTCCTTCCCCTGCCATCCCATTTGAACATTTGCCCCTCAAATGCATCTCCTATGAATAATTCATCTGACCTCTTATTAAGTTCTATCTCAAAGGCCTATATAAGTTTAAAATTCTAGGGCTTTGATGATATTTTCAGATTGCACAAAATCAGTGACAAAGCAAGTTGCACTTGCTTTGAACCACTGTATAAAACAGCATTTCCTCTGCTATCCCTCTGTTGAACTTAAAAGGGTGCCTTCCAGACCCCATGTCAATTATCCACCATCTCAGGCTCTGTTCTAACACAAGACCCTCCTCATCTCTGAGTCATCTTCAAGGCCTTTCCCCACCTCTTGTCTGCCTTTGGAATGTCTTTTTAGGGTGTGGTGCTCTGAATTTTAATTATTCTCCCTGTCTGGAAGAAAGCTTGCAATTAATCTCTCTCACTCTCTCTGCCATTACAACCCTGAGCCCTAGAACTAGTCATTCCTTGGTTAAGCTCACTCACTATACTAAGATCTGCACAGGCAATTTCTATGGGACACACAGGGATCCTCAAGCCTCCCATTCTCTTCTGGAGTCCCCCAGTCAGCATCCAAAATTCCTTTGTCCAAGATGGGGTCAGACCCTCTCTGACAGGCCCTTTGAGCTTCAAATTGCCTCATCTGTGTAGTGAAGGTTATAATTTCCAAGGCCCTGTAAACTAGCTGTGTGGCTTTTGACAAATGACTCTCCAATTCTCAGTTTTCTCATCTCTATAATGAATATAATAATATAGTTCAATATTTATGTAATCATAATGTTTAACACAGAGTAAGCATCAATAAATCTTAGCCATTGTATTATTATTTTAGTATTATCTGAGGGTGTCATAAGAAGAGAGGAAAAAAATGAATGAAAGACCAGAGGTAGGGCCTATGTGCAACAGTGGGCAGAATCTGCCTGAGGCAAGCCTCTGGGAAGCCTGGGCAGGGTAGGGTGCCTCCTACAAATAGGAGGCTCACACTTACTGAGTGATCTCAGCCGTCACTCTGAGTGTAGGGACAGGGTCTGGGAAATGTGATCTCACTAAGGGCAGTAAGTTATCCAGTGTAGGAAGCTAGACATCCTTCCACCCTGCTGGGACTTTGTGATTATTATGGGCTGAATCATGTTCCTCCAAAGGATGTATGTTGAAGCCTGAAGCCCTGGTACCTCAGAATGTGACTATATTTGAGGATAGGACCTTTAAAGAGCTAAATAAATGGCCAGGATGGAGGCATAGGTAGATACACTGTGCCTCCTCATACAACCAAAATAAGGACAACAAAAATTTAGAAACAAAAACACAACCAGTACTGACAGAAACTTGAACTGTATGGAAGTCCAACAACCAAGGAGTTAAAATAGACACATTTATCCAGACCAGTAGGTGGGACGGAGTCGGGCAGCCGGGCAGACAGGGGTTGTGACAAAAAAGAGTGGTGGCTGGTGGACCCCGGGTATGGGGTGGCAGAGGGCAAACCCAGCAAAGCACTGGATTGTGGAGGGGCATGGCGCGCAGGGCAGCTGGCAGAGAAGGCAGTCCCACATTCGCACACAGATAAACCAGGCAAAACTGGAGAGGAGGATGGACTGCACAATCCAGGGCTCCAGCACGGGGAAATAAAGCCTCAAAACACCAATTGAAAGCACCTGTGGGGGTTGAGGTGCAGGGAGAGATTCCCAGCCTCACAGGAGAGTTCATTGGAGAGACCCACAGGGCTCTAGAACACATACAAGCCCACCCACACAGGAATCAGCACCAGAAAGACCCAGTTTGTTTGGGGGAAGTGGTGGAAGGGACTGAAATCTGACAGAAAGCTGAGCAAGTGTCATTGTTCCCTCTCAGACCCCTCCCCCACAAATAGCATCACAACACAGCCACCTGGGTTGCCCTGCCCTGGTGAATACCTAAGGCTCCACCCCTCATATATAACAGGTGCAACAAGACAAAAAACAGTGGCCCAAAAGGAAGAATAGATCGAAGCTCCACAGCAAATACAACTAAGCAATGAAGAGATAGCCAACCTAGCAGATGTACAGTTCAAAGCGCTGGTTATCAGGATGCTCACACAATTAGTTGAATTTGGTCACAAATTAGATGAAAAAATGAAGGCTATTCTAAGTGAAATAAAGGAAAATGCACAGGGAACCAACAGTGATGGGAAGGAAACTGGGACTCATATCAACAGAGTGGACCAGAAGGAAGAAAGAAACAACCAAACAGAAAGGAATAAAGAAACAGGAATTCAAAAAAATTAAGAGAGGCTTAGGAACCTCCAGGACATCTTT
>PVKM010053101.1:0-10100 GCA_004027735.1 Carollia perspicillata
ACCTGTTTGCGGTGCCCAAACTGCCCTCTTCTCGGATACCCCCACCCTCCCCTGGTCTTGCCTGGCATTTTGTGAACAAGCTCAGATCCAGGCTATCTCTGTTCTTCCTGACTTCAAAGCCTTTGGTAATTCTCCGTTCATTCTCCGTCTTCTCAGACTAAAGGGTCTTAAGATCTATAGCTCAGCGGGCTCCCCCTCCTCTCCCTCAGTGTAATCACCCTTCTAGGACTTTCCCTAGCTCTCTGCCTTTCTTGAAGGACTTCTTATTGGGATTGGGAGGTGACACTGTAGTCCCCCTGCTTGTTTGGAGGTACAAACATGCCAGTCATATCTTTATTTATTCATAAAGCATCTTTAATGTGTCCTTCAAGAAGGAAGGACAGGAGGTATTAATGATCTCACATCTTTGGAACAAAGATTTTCAGAAAAAAAGCCTTTTTTCACATTCTTGTGGCATCTAACTCACACATCAGCACAAAGGGCTTTGGGCAAATGATTTTCACCCAGGCTGTCAAGTTGAGAAAGGTTGATATAGTCAGTACTTGTTTAGGATTGTACTTTGAACTGTGGCTGAGTAGGCCACCAAGAGGAGTTCTTTGTGTGTGCAAATCTGTATTCTTCCTTGACTATTTGCTGTAGGTGCAGACAAAACCAGGACTGAACTAAGGATTGCTGCTCCAAGCCTTCTTACTATTGGATAGAAAGCACAGTTACAAGTAAGATATTTTATTCACCTGAGGTGGAAATAAACTATAGCTTCTGGGAATGGGTCAAGATTCTAAGAAAATTTATTTTAAAACCTCAACTTGATCCACCAACTTTCTGGGTGGAGAGGAGGTCGCTGTAACCAGCAAACAGATAGAGGTTTGAACTGGGAAAGGAAGAGCTCAGCCTTCACTTCGGGGTGTTTAGTGATAGCTAATTCTGTCCTTCAAGTTTCCCCCTTCAGTGTAAATACATTAATGGGCTATGATTTCCCTAATAGACAACACTAATAGTAACAGGGGTGGGACTGAACCTAATGGTTTCTGTAACATGTTTAATTTCTGATGTTGCTGTTAAATGTTGAGGAAAATTAGTCACATTTAGAGCCATCTGTTTCCAAAAGTGGTTAAAGTGTGGATTGCCTTCTGACTAACCATTTTGTTGCTTATGAGGATAACTGTGGCATAAAATTATTCTTTTTACTTCCTTTGTTTTCTGCTATGAATCATCTCACATATTGCTTCTAGGACATGGGCTTAAAAATATGAAAGGATATCTTTCGGGGGTGTTGGCCATTGCCTATATGAAACAGAATCTAAATTAATATTTTCCTCTTCAATCCCAATATACTTTACCTTCAATTTAGATAGAGTTACAGATTGGAAACCATAATTATAAAGAGTATGAAATCTTCAATAGTAATAATCACCATATGATCAACAAATGGTTGAAAAATGAATCAGGAAAACCCTAATATGTGAAGCCTGAGACATTTTACTTCCTGGGTTGTCACTGTTGAAGAAAGGGCAGAGGTGGGGACGGTGGAGAGAGTTCCTTAAATGTATGTATGCTTTTCTCAAGAAGGAAAAGGAAATATTTAAAGCTGGCAACCAACTAATTTGGCCAGTGTTTCCTCAGTTATTTTGCCTTCTCAATGGTCATTTCTGAAAGACTGGGCATGAAAACTTAAATATGACTGTTCATATATTTTAACAAACAGCTCAAAATTCTGGCAAACCCACCTGGAATATTTGTTAGGGTATTTAAAATGTTTACATAATATTATGTTTCTTTAAGAAAAAAGATGTCTGCCGTTCTGGGTTGCGAGTGGTGCTTTGCTTTAGGGGGGCCACGGGGACCTTTGCGCAGTTTTCGAATTTAAGATTACTCTCTGACATGTTCTTGTAGAACGATCAGGCCCAGATCCCTTTTCTGTCTCGAGGGCTACGGGTATTCAAATCGGCCCCGGCAGTGAAGCCGTGGATAACTGGGCTCCCTGGCCCTCACAGAGAGGCCATCTGTGGCCTGTCGGCTCAGGAACACTATTTCAACTGGATGGCATCAGGAAAGCTGTTCTTAGTCCTTTATTTGGACAAAGCAGTTAAAAGAAAAAAGGAGGAGAAAGAGAGTTTTTGAAATAAAAGATCAATTGTTTATTGCAACTATATTGAAAATTTTGGTTTTTTACAAGTTAAGAATTAAAATAACCCGAGTGTGAAATAAATTTTCAAAAACAAACGAAACTGCGTTGCAGCGTGATCATAACTTCCACATGCGCAAAGGAACAGAACTTTGAGGGTCTACTCCCCCAACTCTACAGTGAAAGGAAGATAGCCCCCACCCCACTTACCTTGTCCAAGGTGCAGCAGCTGGGATTACTCACTTGAGGTTGGATGTTACAGGAAGCTTTGGGTGCTCCGTTATGAGTTAATTTTCTCCTGCAGGTAGAATAGTTTTCCTCATTGCCTGTGGCTGCTAGTGAGGGAGGGATTGGTTATCTTCTGAAACCATTTATTTGATCTATTGAATAAAGGTGGGGGATAGCTAAAACTTTGGCCTTTAACAAATTAAGAAATTTAGCTAATTGGTGGAGAAGTTCTCCTTTCCAGTATCTATCTAGGTGGGCAAGCACTTCAATTGCTCTCCACGAAATGAAGTTTCCAATGGGTGGCTGACATCTTGTTCAATAATCCTGCATGCCAATAATTTCTAAATGACATTTTGCTCCTATTAGGGTAGTGGAATTGATTGCTTGCAAAATTCTTAAATGGGAGCTTTTTGTGGTACAATTTACAGAACAAATGCTAACTGAAACACCTTAATTAGGCCGCACTGAAAATGAAATGGCCCCACACTTAGAGGAAGGAGAATCCTCGAGGAAAGTTCAGGAGGGAGAATATTTGATTGCTGTGGTGGAGTTGAACAGCAGAGCCAAATCACTATCTGCCTGTGGAACCTGCAATGAAGCCACCAGGAGCTGTTTCGTGGAGAGTCACTGTGATTAGCTTTACCTGTGCTCCGTTGCCATCCTTGAATTACCTCCAACCCCTTCTCTCTCCAACTTTCTCCTGTTCATTGCCAAATCAACCCTTGTATAACAAATATTTATTTATTCACGTCTGATGCCTAAGAAGTTTGGCTTGGAATTTCAGCAGTATATTTTTTTCTAGCTAAAAATGATTATGGATGTGAGAAAAAGAGAAAGCAGGTGGAGACTGTCTTTCTCCCCTGGAATATCAATTTTACATAAGGAGAGTTTACAGCATAGGAGAGAACGCGACACTACTATATATCTCTTGCTACTTTTCTCTGCCAGGTGACCCCTTTCTGCAGGCAACTAGAGGCACACAGGTTATTTGATATAGACAGCTGACGACATGGGTATGCACAATTATGATGACCATTAGTGGAAAAGTGAGTAAAAAATTTTATTTTCCCATCATGACATAGTTGGGCAAGGAAAATCTTTGACATTATTTTGTGTGACTAAAACAGGTTTCCCTGTTGGGTGTCTAGGCTTTATTTTTTCATTCACTTTTTTTCCACTCCTTCTATAAATATTTATTCTGCCCCCACTAAGGGCCAGTTCCATATCAGGTGCTGGAGGTAGAGTAATGAATCAGTCGTCTATGGAGCTTACAAACAGTGAAAATCATTGAGGTGATGCATTACAGTGGTGGTGAAAGTGTGAAGGAGAAGTGTGGCGTGCTGTGTGAACACCACTTGTGGGTGGCCTGCTACAGACAGGATGACCGGGTTATAGTCCGCCAGCTGCGTTTAGCCTTGGTGAGTGCTTATAAAAATGTATAGCTTAACAGGAACTATGAGGTAGCATTTCTAGAAAGATATTATTTATGTAGAGATTGGACATAAATAAATACCTTTTTAAAAAAGTGTTCATGAACTGCTCTTGTTATTTAGCAGAAACATGCCTTGGCGTGTACCTTTTTATGCTCATTTTATCACATTTGTTAAAAAGTTATGAAATATTTATAACATACACGATCATAATAATCTTTTTGCATATGTGCTTTATATTTTTTCTTTTCTGTTTTTTTTAAAGATTTTACTTTATTTTTAGAGAGAGAGGAAGGGAAGGAGAAAGAGAGGGAGAGAAACATCAAGTGTGGTTGCTTCTCATGTGCCCCCTACTGGGGACCTGGCCTGTAACCCAGGCATGTGCCGTGACTGGGAATGGAGACTGTGACCCTTTGGTTTGCAAGCCCATGCTCAATTTACTGAGCTACACGAGCCAGGGCTTTTTTCTGTTTTTTAAGTAATAAAATGTTATATATATATATATATATATATATATATATATATATATATATATATATATATATAATTTATTTATTTATTTAAAGATTTTATTTTATTTTTAGAGAGACTGGAAGGGTGGGAGAAAGGAAGGGAGAGAAATATCAATGTGTGTTTGGTTCTTGAGCACCCCACACCAGGGACCTGGCCCTCAACCTAGGCATGTGCCCTGACTAAAATTGAACCAGTGACCTTTTGGTTTGTAGGCGCACTCAATCCACTGAGCAACACCAGCTGGGGCAGATGTTATATTTCTTAAAATGATATTTAGGCCTAATTCTCATATCCAATCCCAATTCTTCTTTTTCTCTCAGAAAAACCTCTGTTTTTCTCAAATATGCCATCTCAGGCATATTTGTATACTTTTAAGTATACCTTTATGTGCCTCTAAATGTATATAGCATTTTTGTGTATTTTTAACATTTATTACAAACATGCTCTTTTTTTCTAGTCAACATTAGGTTTTTATAATTTGTCTATGTCGATTTACATATGGTTGTTTTGATATTTTAACTACTGTGCAATTTTTCAATAAATGAATATAATTCAATTTGGCGATCCTTTCAGTGATGAGTCTTGAGGTCGTTCCTGATTTATAACCGTTGGGAACAACTGTTGGAAGAAGACCCTTGTTACTGTCTTGTGTGGTCACATGAGTGAGAGATGGTGGGGCAGCACCAATGTGTGATGAGCTGCTCGCCTAGGGTTTCCAAAAGCGAGAAAAGATACTAAATCAGCTAAAATGGAAGAGATTTATGAACCCTAGAGCCCAGATTGATGGAATAGTCATCATTTGGCACATTTGCAGGTATCATGGTGATAGAAAGAGAGTTCTGGAAGGTTTTGCACTGGCCTAAGTGCTCAGGCCTAAAAGTGACACGTGGCACTTCCTCTCACAACTACTGAACAGAATTAGTCACATGACCTCCCCCCCAACCACAAAGGGCCAGAAAGTCTAGCATGTGCCCAGAAGGAAAGAAGAGTTAGGATATGTGGCAGTCAACATTAGTCATTACCATAAACTCAAACCGTACATACCTCTATTGAAACCACTATTAAAAGCAAACAGGTTCTGGCCAAGACAGAGGTGTAGGTAGAAACCATTCATTTCCTCACATAACCAAAAGGAGGATAACAACCAATCTAAAAATCAGTAAACAACCAGAAGCACCAGAAAATCAAACTGCGTGGAACTCTAACAACCAGGGAATTAAAGAAAAATCAATCAGAACAACCAGACAGGTAAGGCTAGGCACCACGTGGGCTGGCTCAGAAAAACTGAGGGGAGGCAGTGGACGGGGCAGGCAGGGCTGGCTGCGGGCAGGCAAGGCTGGCTGTGGCCAGGCAGCAGGTTGTGTGGACGGGGCTGACTTAAGGGGAAACTGAGACTCAGAGCTGACTGTGGACTACAGCAGTTGCCATGGTGGGAGAAACTCCCAGTCTGACATGAGAGTCCATTAGAAAGTGCGCTAGAGACCCATTGTTCCTTCTCTGGCCCCTCCCCCCACAGGCAGTGCCGCAGGGCAGCAAGGAAGGTCACTCTGACCGGGTGAATACCTAAGGCCCTGCGCCCTTACAACTTATCAGGTGTGCCAAGACAAAGAAATATGGCCCAAATGAAAGAACACAGCAAAACCTCAGAAAGAGAACTAAGTGATGAGGTCATAGCCAACCTATCTGATGGAGAATTTAAAGCCCTGGTAATCAAAATGCTCACAGATCTGATTGAGCTTGGTTGAAAAATGAAACAACAAATGAAAGATTCCCAAAATGAAATAAAGCAAAATATTCAGGGAACCAACAGTGACAGGAAGGAAACCAGGACTCAAAGCAATGATTTGGAACAAAAGGAAAAAAATGAACATCCAACCAGAACAGAAGGAAGAAGCAAGAATTCAAAATAGTGTAGAGTCTTACAAACCTCTGGGACAACCTGAAATGTTCCAATATCTGAACTATAGGGATGCCAGAAGGAGAAGAACAACAGCAAGAAATTAAAAACCTATTTGAACAAATAATGAAGGAAAACTTCCCCAATCTGGTGAAGGAAATAGACTTCCAGGAAGCCCAGGAAGCCCAGAGAGTCCCAAAGAAGTTGGACCCAAAGAGGAACACACCAAAGCACATCATCATTAAGTTACCCAAGATCAAAGATAAAGAGAAAATCCTAAAAGAAGCCAGAGGAAAGGAGAGAGTTACCTACAAAAAAGTTCCCATAATACTATCAGCTGATTTCTCTTGCAGGCAAGAAGGGGCCGGAAAGAAGTATTTGAAGTCATGAAAGGCAAGGACCTACATCCAAAATTACTCTATCCAGCAAAGCTATCATTTAGAATGGAAGGGCAGATAAAGCGCTTCTCAGATAAGGTCAAGTTAAATGAGTTCATCATCACCAAGCCCTTATTACATGAAATGTTAAAGGGACTTATCTAAGGAAAAGAAGGTGATCAAAACTATGAACAGTAAAATGACAACAAACTCACATCAACAAATGAAACTAAAAGAAAAGAAAAACAACAAAAACAAAAACTAAGCAAACAACTAGAACAGGGACAGAATCAGAGAAATGGAGAGCACATGGAGGGATTTCAGCAGGGAGGGGGAAGGAAGGAATATGGGGGAAAGGTACAGGGAGGAAGAAGCATAATTGGTAGGCATAAAATAGATGGGGAGAGAAAAAATAGTATAGGAAACAGAGGACTCAAAGAACTTATATGTACATGGACATGAACTAAGGTGGGAGAACGCTGGAGGGTTGGGGGGGCAGGGTGGAGAGAGGATAAAGGGAGAAAAAATTGGGAAAACTATAATAGCATAATCAATAAAAATACTTAAAAAAAGAAAAAATAAAAACAGTTTTAATATTGATTTGACAAATATTTTCAGGATTGATACTAACAGCAAATAAGCAACATTAAGTCCTCACTTCCATCTTGGCTCTGAGCTCTATTTTTCTTATTTAATTAAATGTTCTCAGTGACTCTGAGAGGAAGGTAGTATTATTCCCATTTTACAAATAAGAAGACTGAGGGAGATAGCCAAATAAATAACTACTGTATTTTTCAGACCACAAGATGCACCTAGGTTTTAGAGGAGGAAAATAGGAAAAAAATTTGATGCAAAAAATGTGGTAAAATATTTAATAATATAAATAACATAATATTTCACCAATGTAAATGTACACAGAACTCAAAGGTAGCATTAACAACCATTATTCCTCCCAAATTTGGGGGGGAGGTATGTCTTATAGTTAGAAAAATATGGTATATCATAGAGCTAGGGGGCCAAGGGCCTGGGTGTACAGTCCAGAGCGTGCCTGGGACTCTTCTCCTTACACAGATGGCCTCTGTTAATAGAACCAGTGATGAAGGCATCCCTCTGCCTCTCCTCACAGTTTAAAGCCACTAGACTACTCTCCAAAACAGAGTTTAGTAACATGATGCTTCCACAGTGAACGTTCAAAGTAGCTCAGCATTCTAGTCAGAAGATAAAACAGCTGTTTCCTCCCAATAGCTTATACTGAAATGTAAATGAACAAGGACATTGAAAAAAAAAAGGAAAATAGATTTAAGTTCTTGCCTTTTAAAATTTTTATCATATCCCATCCAAGCTTACTGTTTTTGTTTAATCTTGCCATTCCTTTTCTTCTTCCTTGTATGCTCTTGTTCTTAGGGATATGCAAACTTTATTAGTCAGCTCCTCTTTCAAGCTCTGTATGCTTTTGTGTTTGAGAATTGGGAATCAGGTACTTTTACTGTTAGCCCCAGGGTGGATCTGAGCAGGAGGAAGCTTTATGAATAATCAAGGTTGACATCTCCAACGTTGTTCCTTCATTATAAATATTGTTAAAGGAGCTGTGACCACCATGGGCAGCCACCGAACAGAGTGTGCAGGGGGAGGCAGAGACAGCCTTTGATTTCAGCTCTTTCCTGGTTAGCACTTCACTAGTGACCCTGGAGTTGACAGGTCTCTTCGATTTGGCTGCCTTTTTTTCAGAAAGTTTCTCTTCAATTAGCATAAATGTTTGGTCTGCAGGAAGCTGGGTTCATCTCGCTAACTCCGAAGGCTAGAACAACAGTTAATATTAGTGCTGTGCCTCTCCTTAGTCGGAATCCCTAATGAATGCCGAGCTGCTCTGTGACTGTAACTATTTTTGTTCCATTTGTATTGGTTATAGCATCGTGATCTTTTCTCAGGGGGGAAACAAAAGTGTGTGCTCAAGGTCATTGACCCTTTTCCCCACCTCTTGAGAAAGCTTGGGCTCCACAAATGTCTGAGAAGAGCACATGTCTACTAAGATGCCCCCTTCCACTTCTACCCCACTATCCCCTGGTCATATTATTGGCAAACCATTCTTTAGATTATTCATGTTCTCTTGACACTATTTCTATTTTCAAAAGGGAGGAGACATGTGGTCTTAAAGTTTATGAGTAAAACTATAAATTTTCTCTGGCTCCCCCTTCTCCAGGGTCATTGCCTTCTATTTACCTGCAATAAATTCACCTAAGAGTGTTGCAGAACCGGTCATGTAGTAAGAAATGTTATGGACTTAACTTCATTTTGTTGTCCCAATAGCCTTGTGAAGGAAGTGCTATTGCTAGTCTGATTTCCTTGAAAGATACAGGGACCTAGGCTTAGGGAGTGAAGGGACTTGACCAAAGACACAGGATAGGCCATGATTAGAACCAGGGATAAAATGCTGGGCCTCTAATTCAAACCCTCTGCTCTCCTGCCTAGTCTATGTTTGTCAGCAATGTTTGCCGTTCATGTATTTTGCCACCATTATCGAGCATTTGTTTATGTCGGGCGCTGGGAGTACAAAGTTAACTAAAGCAGAGTTCTCAGGAGCTCAACTCACAGTAAGGGAGAAGCCCTGTGACACTAAGTTACCGAGACACTCAGTGATGCAGTGGTTGAAAGGGAACTTTGGGGGCATGGAGGAGAGCCATTTACCTTGCTCTCAGGGGCTCAGGGAAGCCTCCTTGGAAGAAGTGGTATGTGGGGATGAGTCCTGAGATAAAAAGGTAGATCTCATTAAAAAGGAGCCGGAAGCCTGCTCTTAAGAAGAGGAAAGGGGAAAAGGATTCCTTCATTTTCTAGGCCCTTTTGAAATACTTCAGACACTTCACTAAGCTCCCAAAGATTTTGACGTGTATACTGACAAATGTGGGCTTGGGGTTCAAAAACTACATTGCAAAATACAAAACTGCATTTCTGTTTTTGCCAGGTGTGGGCATAGGGAAGACAAGAGGATTAGCAGGTTAGGGGGGAGAATTTAGGAGTTTATATTTGGGTGTGCTGACTTCGAGATGTTTGTAGGAAGGTCAAGTGAAGACAAACTGCCATTTGACTAAAGAGTGGTGGTCTGAAGCTCAAGAGAGAAATGAGGGCTGGGGATGTTAATTTAGGAATCATTGTCGTCCAGGAAAACAGTGAAGTCGGCATGCAAGCTGACAGATGAGAAGGCCAAAGCTTGAGCCCTGAAAACTGTCGATGTTTAGGGGAGAAGCAGAAAGGTGCCCTCAAAGGAGACCGGGAAGGACTCACTGAAAAGGGAGGAGGAAAATAAAGGAAGTGTGGTATCGGGAAACCCCAGGGAACATTTCAAGAAGAGAGGGCTGAAAAGTGTAGTACTGCTGTGAAGCCTATGCTATTGATGACACAGGCCCTTTGGATTTGGCCTCAGGGAAGCATTGCCTGCCTTTCTGAGAACGGTTTCTGTGGGGTGTGGGTAAGGCTCTCAAATGTGCGGAGGGGTGGGAGTCGGGGACTGCCTTTTAGAAGTTGGTCTTTGAACA
>PVKM010053102.1:0-10102 GCA_004027735.1 Carollia perspicillata
AGGAAGGAAGGAAGGAAGGAAGGAAGGAAGGAAGGAAGGAAGGAAGGAAGGGGGGGAAACATTATCACGCTTTTTATTATTACCATGCACCAGCAATTCTAAACAATGTCATTGGTTAAACACTACTTTCTCTGTCTGGGCATGCCATTGTTGCAGCACATTTTCACTCCCCACTAATTCTCAGTTTTTCATAATAATGTCTGAGATTGGATATCTAGATTATTATTGTGTGTTATATTTATACTATATAACTTCTTTTTCAAGATAATTTAATAACCAGATAGACTACAGTTGCTTACCTCTACGTTTGTTTGGGTTGGTTTCAATGATTGCCCCCATTATTTTTAGATCCATAGTTCTCAGTTGCTTAACAAAGTCTGAGGCTTGAGGTCTAGATTATTGCTATTATGTTGTATTTATACCACATATTGCCTCTTTCAAGTTTAGTTGGACTTCCAGTCAAGATGGCAGTATATGTAAACATGGCACTCCCCTCCTCCCACAAACACATCAAAATTACAGCTAAACTATGGAACAGCCATCATTCGGAACTGCCTGAAATCCAGCTGAATGAAATTCCTACAACTGTGGAATTAAAGAAGTTAGTTGCATAACCATATCAATTGCAACAATCACATTTAGCTTTATTTTCTATACTTTCCCACTTTTAAAGAATAAATTTTAGTGATTATGCTATTACAGTTGTCCCAGTTTTTCCCCCTTTGCCCCCCTCTATCTGGTCCCCACCCCATGCATATAAGTTCTTTGGCTACTCCATTTCCTATACTGTTCTTAACCTCCCGCGTCTACTCTGTACCTACCAATTTGTGCTTCTCAGTCCCTGCACCTTTGCTCCCATTCTTCCCCTTCCCCCTCCCCACTGATAACTCTCCAAATGATCTCCAAATCTATGATTCTGTTTCTGTTCTGCTTATTTGCTTAGTTGTTTTTAGATTCAATTGTTGATTATACTTTCCCACTCTTGAGCTCTTAACTCTGCTTCATCTATCAAAAATTATATCAGGAAAACTATGCTATTACATTTAAAAATGTTTTTCTTCTACTCTTCTACAAAAACATAGCTTAGTTGGACATAAAATTTGGAAGTTAAAATCCTCTCTCATTTATGACTTTATAGACCTTACTGTTTATACTCTGGTATTTAATATCGCAAAAATAATCTCAGGTCAGCCTGATTTTTGTTCCTTTGTAATTAACCTATTTTCTGACCTTTGTTCTGGCAAAAAAAAACTTTATCCTAATATTTGATATATCTTGCAATCATGTGTTGATATAGGTCTCTTGCAAGTTATCTTTACCTGGAATACAATAAGTTTTCTCAAGCTATATACAGACAAGAGAGATTTGGGATTGGTTTAAGGTGGTACTAACTAGAAGCTACTAAAATGGAATTGTCAGAATGAGAACTAGAAGGGGAAATCTACTTGGAGGGGAGCTTAAGTTTCCCAAAGACAATCTGATAATAAGAGAGGAATTCCTATTTTTAATTTTTAAATTTCAGGAAATTTCTATTACTAATTTTGTTCTTGGTGCTGCACTCTTATCTGGTGATATTGTTGTTGTATTAGCTCAGTTAGACAATATTACTGATCATAAGTTGAAATAGGAAACAGAAATGGAGGTGAATTCTTGGCCAATGTTTAAGGAAGCCTCAGCTTACTTGGTTATCATATTGGATCTGATCACTTCGCAAGTTTCAGATAACGACCATAATAAGAAGGAACAGTGGCAGAAAACTGAAGAAGCAACTATAAAAATGTTGTAAATAGGAATTTCCTACACAGAAATGCAGATTAAATAATAACATATCAATATTATTATTAATATATATACTATACATAATATATACAACAATAATAATATATACAATAATAATCAATTTTTCTTACCATACATCTTATATAATCAGAAAGGAAATAAAAATTATTTGTGAGTAGAAAGTAAAAATTAAAACTGGAAAACAATTTATAACAAGTACAGAAAAATGATAATATTCTTACTATAATCTAAAGATGCTTTAACTACCATATATAAATTGGATACTTTAATCTACCATACATAAATTGGAAAAAGAAGATATAAAATGCTGAAAAATACAAGTGGATCAGAAACATGAAAAATATTCAACCTCACAAATAAGCAAGGTAATACCAAATAAAAGAAGACACAAATTTCTATCGTGTAGGTTCACTAGTTGTAACAAATATAGCACTCTGATGGGAAATGTTTGATAATGGGGGAGGCTGTGCATGTGTGGGGGCATATCTGAAATCTGTCTTCCTCTCAGTTTTGCTCTATATCTAAAACTGTTTTAAACAATAATGTCCCTTAAAAAATTCCTGCCGTCAAAGATACATGATATTCAAATTAAATCCAAATGATAATATTGAATGATTGTTGGGTTTCATAAGTTGAAAACACACCTGATGTCAGTTTAATTAATCTGACACAATTTGGAAAGCAATTTGATAATATTTATTAAGGGTCATTAGTATATATGTGGTCTTAAAGGACTATAATGGACCAATGTCTTTAGTATATTGTGTTAATCAAAGTAGTCTACATTTTTGAGAATGTTTCATAAGGACATATTGTGAAATGAAGAGAAAGGCCTTTACCACAAAGTTATTTACAGTGAAACATTTGGAAATTCCCTAAACATTTGGGAAAAAGATTAAGTAATCTTGATCCATATAGTAGCATATTATAAGTCAACAAAATGACTTTTACATAATTTTTTAAAACCAAAGAAAAATGCAAGGCTAAAGTGAAAAGCAAGGCTACAAAACTACATAAATGTAATACAATGTTAAGTGTGTAAAAAATAAAATATTTTTAATGACATAGTTAAAAGAATAAAGGAAAATACAACAAAATGTTGCCTCTGGTTGTTTCTGGGCATTAAGATTATAGATAATAATTTTCTTTTTCTTTTATGTCATCTATTTTTTCAGTATGAACATGTTTAACTTCTTTTAATTATAACAATTTAATTGTGGATTATTTTAGATTTTCTATGTAGATAAAATGATTCCTTTCCAACCCTTATTCTTTCCATTTCTTCTTGTATTATCATGTTGGCTAGGATCTCTAATTCAATGTTGAATGCAAATAGTGATGGCAGGCACTTTTGTAGTTTTCCTGATCTTAAAGGATCTGTTTTCAGCATTTCAGTAATTTTCCTTTTCTTCCCTAGATTGCTTATATACTGTTTATACTAAATAGATGTCAAATTGTATCAAATAGTTTTATCTGTTAAAAAACGTAATTTTTCTCCTTTAAGCAGATGTTATGAAAATATTACATCAACTGGTCTCTTAACTCAGCCTTTCATAGAAGTAACAAGCCCAACTTGGTAATAATATAGTAACATTTTCCTCCATAGTTAGATTTTTTGGAAGGCGCTATGTAGGTTGTGTTTATTGCATATTATATAGAGCAACTGACTCATTTGAAAGGGTGATAGATATCATGATATCACTGGAAATGTTCTCTAATTTGAATTCTAATAAATTCTTTTCAAATATTCTTTTACAGTGGGTTACAGACCATAATGGTCATTTGTGTCAGTAGTGAAATAGGTTGTGTTTCTTAAATATAAGTGGCAAGCCCTTCACTTCTGTGTCTTTCCCCACGTGGATACTATAGGGAGAGAATCCTGCATAATTAGATTTTGATTGCTAATGTTTTAGGATTTTGCATGTATGCCAATAAATGAGATTGTCCTACAATTTTCCTTTCTTGTCAAAATTATGGTAGTGTCATAAGTTAAATCAGGAATACTCCCCTCCTTATCTATACTCAGGAATAACTTGCTTATGATTAGAGGGTTTTTTTAATGTTCAATAAAACTTGCTTCAAAGCCATCTGGAGTTGGTATTTTTTCTCTGTGAAAGAATTTTATCTTAGTTTCTTAACATAAGTTTTTCTAAGAATTTTTTATGTCATCTATCTGGAGTATGTTGGCATAAAGTTGTTCCTAATAGCCAAAAGTTTGCTAAAGGTTTGTGAAATTTATTGATCTTTCAAAAAACCAGCTTTACTCTTGTCAATCCTTAGTCTTGTCAGTTTGTTTGCCATTTCATTAATTACTATTCTTATCTTTATTATTTTCTTCCTACATTTTCTTTGAGGTTTTTATCTTTGCTTTTCTTTCTCTAACATCCTGATTTGGATACTTAGCTCATTGATTTAGCCCTTATGTAAATAATCAGGGCTCAAAATCACCCTCTAGATAATACTTTAGATTCATCAAACAACTTTAGATACAGAATTGCTTTTATATTACCCAATATAAATATTTTAAAATTTGTAGTATGCATTATTTGACACATTAGCAATTAGCAATATGCTTTTTATCAATTTCCAAACATGGAATTTTCTAGTTACCTGTGGTCTGTGATTTCTAACCATACTGTAATCAAGGAATAGAGTCAGAACATTTCTAGCCCTTTGAAAATTGCTGAAACTTGCTTTATGGCCCAGCATCAAGTTGATTTCCCAAATTTATACATTCTATAGTTGTAGCATCCTGGGCAATTCATTATCCTATACTGATCTACATTATTATTAATTTTTTAATAGCTTGATCTATTAATTTTTGAGAAAGGTATTTAAAATCTCCCATTATGATTGTGAGTTTGCTTTTTTTTTAGTAAGTCAATTTTTGTTTTATATATTATATATTTTGAGTTTATGCTATCAGATAGCTTCACAGTAAATTAAAGGTTTTAGCACCATGGAGTGGCTCTCATCTCACATTAATGCCTCTTACTTTAAAGTCTATTTTCCTAATACTAATAAATCTAAGTTAATTTTGGTTATTATTTGTATGGGATATATTTCCTCATCCTTTAACTTTCCACTTTTTTGTATCTTTATATTTAAGTGTGTTTCTTATAAACAATTCTTAAGCCTTTAATTTTAAAATAATTACAGACTTACAGGAAGTTGAGAAGACATTACAGAGAGGTTCTCTGGGACCTTCACCCGTCTTTACCCAAGGGCTCCATCTCACGCAACCAGAGCACAACAGCAAAACCAGGAAACTGACACTTATCCAATGTATGTGTAGATCTATGTCACTTTATCACATGTGTAGTTAGTTTTGTGTCACTACCACTGCCATCAAGATATAGAACTGTTGCGTCATCACAAAGATCTGACCAGATAAATGTGCGAGATGGCTTAGCCAGCTGAAGTCAGGCAGCCTTCGTCAGCACTCTCCCATGCTCCCCGCAGTGCGGCACGATAGCTTAGACAGGAAGGGGTCGTGTTGTCAGATGCGCTAGGACTATGTTCAGGAATGTTCGGTTCTAGGGGTCCAAAGGATGTCAGTAGGACTCTGTCTCTGCTTCCCACCGTGGTGGCTTCATTGTCCGGTAGGCTTTCTTTATGTGGTAGAAAAGAGGGCTACAGGGAGCTTCTGGTTCCCATCATCTACAGAGAGTCCATTCTGGAGAAAGAGCTAGGCCTTCTTTACCTCAGTCTCCAGACTAAATACTGAAAGGACACTGAGTCCCATCCCTACTTTGGACCAGTCACCATATCTAGAGGATGAGAGCTTTGGTTCCCCAGACTGGGTAGCAGGCCAGCCTTGATGGTATGGGAAGTGGGACCCCATCATTGTAGGTCCCTCCCCTGGCCACCAGAATCCCATGATCAAGAAGAGAGGCCACTCCACAGTTGCTCTGCACAGTGGTTTTGACACATGGCCTGGATGGAGAGTCGCTGTTCTTCACAGTCTCCTGGAGAAGCAACTGTTCTGAGGGCTTAACACTTCACTTCTACCAAGAGGATTCTCAGACCTACATCTTAAGTGCCAATCTCTCCACTGAATTTCAGACCTGGCATTCATCGTTATATCTGTTGGACTACTTCCCTAAGAAGTTGCATTATCACCTCAGTTTAACACATCTAAATCCAAGCTAATCATTTTCCCACCCGACCAGCTTCTCCTCAGGATTTTGTTATTTCAGGCAATGATTCCATCATTTTTCAGCCTCTAAATATAAAACTCTGGAGACATTCTCAGTACCTCCTATGGAGTGTCTTCTGCAATGTCTTCCAAACTTGTCCTTTGCTTTCCCATTGCTGCTTCTGATTTCCAGGCTCTTACAGTAACTCTCATTCTAACCTCTACCTTATCCAACTATACACTGATATCAGATTAATCTTCTCAAAGTATTGTTAGATTTGCACTTTCAAAATTAAACACAAAATCAAATTTCTTTATAATTCATAAGACATAGTCTAATACTTAGCCTGATATTTCAATATCTATTATAATCTGGCTCCAACCCACTTTTCCAATCTACTTGATTATTATTTGCTTATATAAACCTTCCAATCCAGCCAAGCTGATGCACTCAACATTCCCCATAAATACGATGTCCATCTGAATTCTCTTCTTATGCTTTGTTTATACTGGTTCTCTGTCTTGAAAGCTTTCCTCATTTTTTTTTCTGCATCGAAGTTCCACCTCTTTTCTTTGTGACCCGCCTCAAATTTCACTTATCCCTGAACCTTTCTTTACAACCTCAGCAATGTGCTGGCTCCTCCTTTATGGGCACCCTGGCTACTAGTTGTTTAGTAACAAAATGTGAGCCCCTCCACTCTGTGGTCAAATGAGCCACTGTGTGCCACAGGCCTGCTCAGCAATGATCCCAGATCCCAGGACACAACCCTCTAAGACAGGTAACACACTAGAAATCTCCAGATCTAAAATCAGTCTCGTTACCAAAGGCCAGATGCCTGGTGAGGGCAAGTTTGTGTACCAGTGTGGTCATTGAATTGCAGCTCTTCTCTGCCCCCAAGAGTGCTAGTATTGTCCATACCCCTGAAATTCTGCTTCGGATTTTTCCTCAGCTCTCCACTTTTTTTTGGAAAATGGAGCCCAGCTCTGTATCTCAACCCACTTCTCTGTGACCTCAGAATCTTGCTAAACTCTTGTCTGCTGGGAGACTCACTCCCAACAGACCTCACTCACAGAGGATACTGCCACCACTTAGATAGCTCCCCTTTTCTACTTATGTTACCACAAGTGACATAAGGGATCTGCCTTATTTGACTTTGTACCCTCAGCAACTAGCACAGAGTAGGTCTGAGTCATGCTTTTTTGAACCCCCCCTAAAAAATCTCTAGTTAAATGAGATCTCCATGAATATTTGAGCTAATATGAAACCCGCCCATTTTGTCCTGTCTCTTTGGACATCTGCTTGATTATTATTTTGTCCAGTGCTCATTGTTTGAGTCTTGCCCAGACTCTCCCTCCTTGTCAGCTTCTACCACTGACTTCCCAGAATGCCTCACAGTCAGGAATGAGTCATGACATTCAGCATTTGCTGTCTCACACTGACATCTGTTTGGATGGCTCTGAGAGTGAAAGTTGTCATCTGATTTCTTGGACTCCCTATTGCATGGCCTAGTGCCCTGAAAACACCAGACAGTCAGTAAAGTTTTGTTGTTGATGACGATGCGGGTTTACTGTATAAAACCGAAATGCTCCATTGTCTTTTAGTTTTGTAGTGAAGAACTACCTATCAATCATTCACTGTAAGTTTCTTATCCCTTACTATATCCCCGGATTGTGCCAGATTCAAATACTTCCTCTAGATGTGGGGAGCTCTCAGTGTACTTACCTAAGAGCTTTTCAATAATTTTCATTGCACTTATAATTATACAGGACCAAGAAAGATTGGATTTGTAAAAATAAGGAAATTAATAGTTCTTTTTAATATGCAAAAATGATCAAGTAATAATAAAGGCCTTTTCTTTTGAAATTTCTGGGTAAATTAACCTTTATTTCTGTCTTATCTATTTTATGGGTCTTTCAGACATGGTCTAAAAGCCTATTGTTACACCTTTCTCTGACTAATATTATCTCATAAGGTAAGAATTATCTTATATCTGTCATTTGGTCCACAGAGTCAACACAGATTATTAAAGCAGTCATTTAATTTTACAAGTAGTAGTTAGAGCCTCAATGAATTATGTAGGTATAATATGAAAGTATAATAAAGTTGCTCTGACTTTCATCAAGTTATTATTAGAAACCTTATTTTAGAGTTTAGCTTTAATTATCCTGAAATAACAAAAATGATTATGCCTATTTTTGAGGGAAGGATGAAAGGAATAAACTATTTTTTGCCAGAAAAGAAAAAAGAACCTGAAAGGTACCTTGATATGGCTCTTCCAGGATGTAAGGGTCAGTGTAAAGAGGGCAGTGACCACATTGTAGCCATGGTCATGCCACAAACCCATAGAGCTTGTGATGGACCCAGCACTGGCAGTTTTGAAAAAGCAAGTACTGTGGCTGCAGTTGTTGCCAAGTTGGAAGTCAGATGCCCTTTCCTTCTGCCAGACTACCAGAACAGAGACATCATCTAAGTCCTTCCGACTTCCACAGACACAGAGAAGGGGAAGAATGAGCCAGAACGAAGGGGCTGGACTGCATCCTGGTCTGATGTTGAAACCTCCATTCTGCACCTGCTGCCTTGTTCCCCAGCTACCTGGAGTTGAGAGACACTCTCCCAACCTAATTCCCTCCCCAATTCTGTCAGAGTTTAAAAGTCTTAGATACACCATGATACTGAAAAGCCAGTTTTTATTTTAACTCATCTATCTTACTTTAAGTCTGGCAACAAATGTTATTTATTTCCCACATTCACTAAGGAAATGGAATTAAATTGCTCCAGGGAGATATTTAGAATATACATAAAGAACAATGTACTGACTGCAAAGCTTGTTTGATGCTAGGAGAGGTCACTGAGAGGAATTATACAATCTTTCTCCAGAACGAGCCTTGAGGAAAAAATACAGGCCAGGACCTGAGCTGGCCTCCCTAGTGGGAGACTGGAGGTCCCTTCCCACCCTCCGATGCATCAAAAGTTCAGTAATTAGGTTAAAAACTCAAGAGTTTAAATACCTCAGTCCCCAAAGTCAGCTAATGGTGCTATTTTGCAGCCTTTTACTTATTCAACAGATTATTTTATTAACATATTCTAAGGAACGAGATACTTTAAACCTGGATTTCATTTTCAGTATTGCACTAAGGTCAACAATCCTGAATTCCTACTGAGAACTCTTGGAAAGATTTTCTAGAGTCTTCTCATTTGTAAAAAATTAGTACATTTCCGTTCATTTCCATTTTGGACCACGTTCTTTCTCCTCTGATGCTTTCTTTCGGCAATCATGTCTTCTTGTTAAAACAACATGTCTCTTTGCTTATCCACTGCTTCCAACATGTCCTTTAAAAGGCAAACACACACTTATCAGAACCTACCACTCTGTAACAACTGTCTTATCTCTGTCCTTGCTCTCACACTTGTCATGCCTACCTGTGTCTTCCATTTCTTATCCTCATTGTTCAATTGCAATGTAGGGTTTACTCCTTCCATTCATTAGATGTCCCAACTTTGACCGCTGCTTAGAAAGGTATTTTTCTAAGTCCTTTTCCTCCTTTAGACCTCGGGTACAAGGTACATCTCACTCCTTGACAGTGACTCTGCCTCTTGCTCCATGACACGGTGTTCAGTGGATCCTCCGTCTTTCTGTCTGTCTCTTTTCCATCTCTGTGCTGATCCTTTGCTTCCTCTCACTTCTTAGCTAGTGACATGTCTAAGGCCTCATTTTCACCCCTCTGCCATTTTTCCTTCCTAGACTTAATTCTTCCTAGAAACACACCCATTCTCAAGGCTTAATTGACCCATTTTTGCTTCTGCCTTCCAAGTTTCCTCTCCAGCCCTAACCTGTTACCTAGTTTAATATTTTCAGTTGCCCAATTCTATCAGGGAAAGCTCCATTTTATAATTTCTCCGAGTAGGAAATTCAAATGCATCTTTTTACTCTTTTTTTCCTTAATCTCTACACTACCTCTTTTTCCTGATATTAAGCAATTTGAAAGCCCACTCTTTCAGAGATGGGTCACACCAACTCAGGGCTACTCACAGAAGGTGTTCTGGGGTCATAGGATGTGAGCGTGGGGAAGGGAGCATTACCAGTCTGTAGAGTACCAGCCCACAGAGATTCATTGCTCCGACTGAGTCATCAGCAGTCTCAGAGGTAAGAATACAGCATCCAG
>PVKM010053103.1:0-10115 GCA_004027735.1 Carollia perspicillata
CCTGTGGTACCTGGAAAGACCCATTTTCTTTCTATGATTTTATAGATGTATGTGTCTACCACAGTTTTTTGGGGGAGGGTGGGTTTTCGGTATACCTTTGTTTATGTTAAAGCATCCCTTTGGGTCATATGTGCAAGTGATCTTGCAGTAGAAGAAAGGCATTTGAAGATAAAGTAAAATAATTTGGGGTTGATAGCTGTAGAAGAGTTTAGGTTTCATTGAAGCATATGACAAATTAGTAAAGTGTCACCATCTTGAGAGATAAATGTTGGATGTCTCAACATCTATGATCAACCTGCTGTCTTTCTGGTGTTGGACAAGGTAATGAGTTTGTTGAATATCACCTCTTACTAAAAACTTTTTAGAACCTAATGCTTCTTTGTGAGAAGGTGGCTCTGGCCTCCAGCTACTCTTTTTTGTCCCTGATTACCTTTTCCACTTAACAACATCACTCTGGCTACATAATTATGTCAACAAAGTGTCATTGACATCTTCTAAGTTAAGTGCCCACAATTACTGAGGATTATAAAATATAGAATAATATTGACAAAAAGCAAAGCTTTGGGAGTGGGTTGTGTCTGGGGAGAAAGGGAAAGAGTGATAGAAACTAACAAAAGCTGATAAGAAATGAAAGGACAAAAGCCTGTATTGCTCTCTTCCTTTATAATCTATAGAACATTTACTATATCCATTAAGACTTTTTACATTCCCAAGGGGTACACCTTGAGACTGACTTTCTTATAGTATTTAAGAGCAAAACAATAGTATGTAATTTCTCTTACAATGCAATATTATGTAAAATAATTATAACTGAAAGATTTAAACTGACCCTTCAGATCTTATATTATTTAATTATAGGACTAATGTAATTGATAGTTATTAAACCTAATTTGACTGCTTTTAATTTTTAGTTTTACCTCGAGCAATTTTTACAATGGCTATGGCACTTGCTGAATGTTAACCATTTCCCCCCATATAGAATTGTTTTAATATATACCTTTTTAAAAGATAACTAATTTTTTTTAAAGTTCACTCACAACTTTTCCCCCCACTCAAAATAAAAATAACTTTTGTGCCTAGGGGAAAAGTTAATTCTTTTAAGATAGATGTTCTACTCACTTTGGTAAATTATGAGAAAATTGAGATAGTAAATATTGATACATGAGCATATTTGAGAGGAAAACACAGGGGCAGTATTTTTAAATGTTTTATATTTCCTATTATAAAAGTAATAGGTGTTCATTTTGGAAAAATGGAAACAATATAGAAAGTATAACATTGAAAGTCAAAATCCTAATTGGTCTTTTCTCCTACCGCAGGTGACCATTAGTTTCCTTGCATGTTTGGGAGTAGTGTGGCAAAATAGTCTGAAGTCAGACTCCAGAGGAAAGATGGTACTAATAGCACTAGTCTTACATCCTATAGCCCTAGAAACCCGAGAAGAGAGAGAACTTACTTTTCTCTATGATTTCAGCAAACTACTGTATGTAAGTCTCATCAGCCTGACTTCTGTCCTTGCCCATCTAGAGGCAATCTCTGTGGCCAGAGTAATGGAATGCTTTCTGTGTCCAGGATTGGCTCTTGTTCCTCCCTGGAGTGGGGAGTGGGGGCTATACAGTTTCAAATCACATGAATTAGGGTAAGGGGCATGTAATTCCTAAAGGAAAATTATGGTATTTCCCAGAGAGGGGAAATGGTTGCTGGACAGGCAAAAACAATAGATGTTAACTAAAGTAATTTAATGCGTGTGTGTATGTGTGTGTGTGTGCACACACACATACACACAGACAAGACAGTGGAGTAAACAATATTGCTTCAATTATATTGTCTCTAAAAAGTATATATACATTTTTTGTTTTTTGTTTTTTAATTAAGAGAACTTGCTTTCCTTTCCCAGTATGAATTAATTATATTTTACAGTTTATATGTTGATTTTCCCTTTTTAAATGTCTATTATTTTATTATAGAACTTATATTTAAATGCTTCAAGTGCATGTATTTGTACTGTTATTACATATATAGTAACCTTACTCTGGAGTATTCAGATTTTCTAACTTTAATGTTATGTATATTTGGCCAGTTTGTTAAAATTGATATTTGATAAATATTTTTACTACTGTGGGTGAACTTCATTAACAAACCACAGTTTATAAATAGTAAATAAAAATGTTATAAATATTTAAGCATATGTACTTAATATAATTAAATACTTGATTCTTTTAATTATTTCATGTTAAAAAATATGTTAGCATAGATACCACTTTGCTTTGTGCATTATATGAAGAATAATGTCACTATAATTGTCACTAGTAGCTGTGACTGGGCGTTATCTTTAAAACTGTAGTTAACATTAATGTCTGGGTTTGTATCTTTATGTATTATTCAGATTGATTCACTGTATTTTTAGAGAAAATATAATTGAAGCAATATTGTTTACTCCACTGTCTTGTCTGTGTTTAAAAGAAATGCTAATGGCCCTGGCTAGTGTGGTGGAAACGTGGTCTGTCCGTAAACGCAAAGGTCACAGGTTCGATCCCCAGTTAGGGCACATACCTGGGTTGTGATTTCAGTCCACAGTCTAGGCATGTGCAGGAGGCAACAGATGGATGTTTCTCTCTCTCACATCAGTGTTTCTCTCCCTGTCTCCCTCACTTCCCTTCTCTGTAAAATCAGTAAGTATGTCCTCAGGTGAGGATTAAAAAAATGTTAATGGTTTAATTCAGTGGACATTGGAACTTTAATTGCTAACATTGGTGGCACGGCACATGCTTTAGTTTAGACAGATCTGTATTCTAAAACCCAGGAACATCACTTCTGGATGTTGAGCAAGTTACTTAATTTCTCCAAAATTGAGTTTATTCCATTCATATGGAAATGATAATACCTATCTCATAGGGGTCTTGTGAAGATTAATTTAATTAATGTATGCCAGGTGTTGTGGTTATAGTAGGTTCTCATTAAATTAATTGTTAATAATAACAGTAACAAAAAGTAATATTTAAAAAGATTTTACTTTCTCGGTTTCAGAATGTTTAACTGTAGGCAGTTTAAGATATAATGACATCTGAGGAATTAACTGTGTTGTCCTTCTTTCAGTTTGTCTTGATTTTAGCAGGTTTTTAAATTCCAGATTGCATATAAAGCAATAAGCTAGAAAGCTCTGCTTAAACAAAATAATTATTAGTGGATTGCTCAGGTATTTGAAGATAGCCTAATTTAAGTATGATAACTGTCATGCTAGGGGAATGTGTTGAGAGAATTTTGCACAAACTCTGAGCTCAGTAAAGTTTAATATTAAATGGAAGGTAGGCTGTACAAAGGGAGCTACGTGTTGCGCATCTTGGAAGTTCAGATTAGAATTTATGGTAACTTCTGGTAATAGGCAGAAATTATACAAGTGGATTTGTTTTTATTTTTAAGATTAAGTTCAGGGTTAAACTCCTGTAGAGGAGAAGTAATGGTTTGAGACTGATATGCTAGATACCTGCAGGAAGAAGAGATAGCAGTTTAGAATGTTACTTGAAAAACAAAAAAAGGCAAATGTGTGATTGACCAACTTGTGATAAGTTATTGACATTAACTATAATTAATGATCTGGCATTGGAAAGTATTGCTGCATTGGGAGGACGGGGGGTTAGCCCTGTTTTTGAGAGAGTAAACAGCTAGAAATGGATTAATCTTTTTTTTCTTCAAACTAGGAGTAATGAGGGGTTTTTGGTTTTTGGGTTTTTTTTTTTTTTGCAAATTGTAAACATTTCCTAGGCTAACAAATAATAAGTTGAAAGTGAGTTTTACTGACTATGAGAAAATCAAAACTTTAATGTAATCTTTGAGAAACAGATCCTCATTATTCATGTCAGCTATATAAATAATAGTGACATTTTTCTTCCAAGTAGACATTTAATGTTGGTTATTTAAATATTTTATTTATTTATTTTTAGAGAGAGGGGAAGGGAAGAAGAAAGAGAGGGAGAGAAACATCAATGTGTGGTTGCCTCGCACGTGGCCCCCACTCGGGACCTGGCCTGCAACCCAGGCATGTCCCCTGACTGGGAATCGAACCAGTGACACTTTGGTTCACAGCCCATAGTCAATCCACTGAGCTACACCAGCCAGGGCAATGTTGGTTATTTAAAACTGAAAATACCTATCCTAATAACATTGTTTGTTCAGACTTGGATAATTACTTGATGTCTATTTGTAAGCACCAAGTTCTAAAGTACAATTTGTTTTGTTTTTTCAAGTTTGTTCCTTGAGTATTGGAATTAAATCAACAAGCTATTTTTTTCTTAAAAAAAAATAAACATCAGTACTTTGATTATCTACTCTCCTACAGGATTAAGCAAACACTCTATACCATGGGACATAAATGGCATTAGGACATAGGCTTTAAGACATGTCTGTTTAGCTCTTATGTCTCTACCTTGCCTTCCTATTCCATCCCCCATATTCTAAACATAGTGAACTACTTTTTGTCCCCCCCCCCCGCACAAGCTATGTCTTTTTGTGTCTTTATACCTTCACATAGGCTGTTTGTTGTACTTTGAATGCCTCTCTACCATGCTGCCATCCTCCAGGTGGTGAGCTGCCATTCATCTTTAAACTAGGTTACTAAGTTCTTTAGTTCATAAAACTTCCCTCCACTATCAAGTGCTTATTTTCCTTTGTGGTTCCCATAGCAATTATTTTTCCTTTAAAAAATATTCTCATTTTGTGGAGCAATTATATGTATTTTCTATGAGACTGAGTGATTCTTGATGCCAGGAACAAGTCTTATTCACTATCATATCCTGAGCACCAGTCGTATAGACAAGCTCAGAACATGTTTGGTGAATAAATGAATAAGTAAGATATTTTATCCACTTTAAAAATCAGAATAGAAACAGGATGTAATCTAATAGATTAAGATTGTACTCTATAACCTTTCTCAGTCTGATACATTTAGAGAATTTACTTAGACACATCTAGAAAATTTCATTTACACATTCTCCCACACATCGATAAGCATGTTTTATCTGTGTAACAGGTACCAAGACCCTGGAGAGAGAGGAAAATCATACTCCATTCCTCAAGGAGCTCAGGGTCTAGTGGTGGAGACAGACAGATGAATTGATAATTACAATTAAATTTATGCTAACTAAAATTTAAAATTTAGTTTATCAGTTTCACTAGACACATTCTAGGTGCTTGCTCAGTAGCCACATATAGCTAGTGGTTACTGTATTAAACAGTGCAGATATAAAACTTTCTATTATTGCAGCACATTGTTTGACAGGGCTATTGTAGAACATTATGAGTAAACTTGAATCTGTATTCTCGAGTTTCACATGATAGTTCATTTTTATTTTAACCACGTTCCTTACTTTTTAAAATAAAACTTGCTTTTATATTTGGAAATTCTATTTTTTAAAGATTTTATTTATTTATCTTTAGAGAGAGGGGAAGGGAAACAGAAAGAGAGGGAGAGAAACATCAATATGTGGTTGCTTCTCACACACCCCCTACTGGGGACCTGGTCCACAACCCAGGTATGTGTCCTGACCAGGAATCGAATCGGTGACCCTTTGGTTCACAGGCCTGTGCTCAATCCGCTGAGCTACACCAGCCAGGGCTGGAAATTGTATTTTTTAAAATTATCAAGTAGATTCTATGGTAATATAGTTCAAATAAAGCAGCATTGCCAATTTTCTAAAGTCTTTGATCTGTGATGGCATTTAAATTAAGTAGTTTCAGGATTTGACTTGCAACTTCAGCATTCATATCATCTAACTTTCTATCCTAATCATTCCTGAGATGATAATGAAGCATAATGGTTAGAGCGATGGCTTGGGGATTGTAGAAACTTTCCTCTGTCATCTGCTGGCTATAACCTTATGCAGATTTCTTACAATGTTGAGCTTTGGTGTCCTTCTCAGTTATATAGGATTAATAATAATACTTCAACGGTTATTGGGAATTAAATAAGGTAATGGATGTCAGACACTTAGCATAGTACCCCTCACATGCTAGTATTAAAGAGAGATTGAGCAATCAGTTGTTTAAAAGGAAAAAATAACATTTTTGAGAAACTTGGGAAATTGGAATGTGGACTGCATATTAGATCTTACCAAGAATTTATTGTTAAATTTGTTAAGTGTAACAGTGACATGATTATGCACAAAGGAAGTCCAGATTTTTTGGAGAGACATACTAAATACTAAAATATGAAACAATATGATGATACGATGTCTGAGGGTTACTTTAAAATAATTCACAAAGACAGAGGAATAAAAGGGACATAAAAATTGGTCTTAATTTACATTTCTGGTGAAGAAGGAATAATGGGCCATAATTGCCTTCCTACCTGAAACAGAGATAAAGTCAGACAAAGTAAACAAAAACAGTGCTTTTGCCCTGGCTGGTGTAGCTCAGTGGATTGAGCACGGGCCTGTGAACCAAAGTGTCACTGGTTTAATTCCCAGCTGGAGCACACGCCTGGGTTGCAGGCCACATCCCCAACTGGGGGTGTATGAGGGGCAGCCTCACATTGATGTTTCTCTCCCTCTCTTTCTCCTTTCCTTTCCCTCCCTCTGAAAAATAAATAGATTCTTAAAAGACAAAACAAAACAGTGGTTTCCTGGATTTCAGACACTGTGCAACAAAGGAGAATGATTTCTGAGAGATGGGAAACAAATCAGGTGAGCTTTATGACTGGTCTGGCTTGCAACTTGGAAAGAATTTCCCACCTGCAGAGCAGAAAGGGGGAGCGCAGGCAGACCACGGTGGTCTCCCAGAATTGGAGTCTGGGGAGGCCAAGGCTGCTGGAGTTTTCAGTAAAGAGTCCTGAAGATTAGGGAACTGAAAGGAGGGGGAACTCCAAGATTTCTAAATGCTTCCCCTCAAATATTCACCTATGAGAACTGATCAGTGCATATATGTGAGGAAATCCAAGGCTAGGGAAAAAAAAAAACAGTTGAAAAGATTAGAGACAATAGGAGTTCTTGTAAAGAGAAGCAGGAGCAGTTTTTTTTCCAATCAACCAGAGTGGAAAATGTCTTAACATGACATTATATAGAATACTCAGAAGGGTTTTTCCTTAGTAGTGACATGAACTGGCCTTAAACTCTATGCTGCTCTGGCCAGCCCGAGATTAAAAGCAAGACCTGAAGGGGTCATACTGTTTCCAAGTTACTGAGTTGTGTCCTAAAACAAAGCCCAAGAATAGTTACAGGAGTACAAAGACATCTAGCCCCCTACAAGGTAAAATTCAGTGCCTGGCATCCAATCAGAAATTACTAGACATACAAAAGTATAGGAATATGACCCATAATGATGAGAAAAAAAATCAAAACTGAATCAGAAGTGACACCGGTGATAGAATTAGCAGGGAGAAATGTTAAAACAATGTTTATAATTCATCATTGTATTCCATATGCTCAGGAAACTAGAAGATCGAATATGTTAAATAGAAACATGGAAGATACTTTAAAAAGACTCAAAACAAACCTGCGGAGATGGAAACTACAGTGTCTGAGATTTTAAAAAAATACATTGATGAGATTAATAGCTAATTAGACATTGGAGAATAAAACTTAAACCAAGGGTCATGAAGTACACAAAATAATCTGAAGAGTTCTTGTTAAAAGTACTTCATTTGACTCCAGTCAGGCTTTTAGATATAACTTCCAGATTACAGGAAATGAAGAGATTAGAGAAACAATTTAAACCATGCTACAAGGAAGCAATTAGATAAATTCAGAAATCGAGAAATGCTGCAGTACAGTTGCTCTGTTCTCTTCGGAAGTTAGGATTGTGCTGTCATTGTACAACGTGGTGAGTGTACTTAATGTAATGGAATCGTATGCTGAAAAGTGATTAAAATGGTAAATTTTATGTATATTATAACACAATTTTAAAAATTCCTATTTTAACCATTTTTAAGTGTACAGTTGGGAGGCATTACGTATATCTGCATTGTTGTACAACCATTATGACCATTCATTTTCAAAACCTGTATTTCCTTTTCAAACAGAAAATTCTATATCCATTAAACAATAACTCTTACTCCTAGTCTGTGGCATCACCATTCTACTTTCTATCTTTATGAATTTCACTACTGTAAGTACCTCATGTAAGTTGGGTCATAAAGTATTTGTCTTTGCAACTGGCTTATTTTACTTAACATAATATCTTTAAGGTTCATCAGTGTTGTAGTATGTATCAGAATTTCTTTTTTGCAATTTTTTTATTGCACTAAAATACAAATAATGTAAAATTTACCATCTTAAGCATTTTAAAGTGTATAGTTCAGTGGTATTAAGTACATTCAGATTCTTGTAAAGTCATCACATTCCTCTGTCTCTAGAACTACTTTTATTGTACAAAAGTAAAATTCTCTATTAAGTAACTCTCCATTACTCCTTTCCCCTAGCCCTTGGCAATTGCAATTCTACTTTCTGTCTCTGTGAGTTAGAGCCATGCTCCCTAACCTTTTTGGCACCAAGGACTGGTTTCCTAGAAGACAATTTTTCCACAGACAGGGTGGGGGGATAGTTTTGGGATGATTCAATCGCATTACATGCAAGCTCACCTCCTGCTGGTCCTAACAGGCCACTGACCAGTATCAGTCCATGGCCTGGCAGTCGGGAACCCCGGATTTGGAAGAACTCTAGGTACCTCATGGAAGTAGAATCATAAAGTGTTTGTCTTTTTGTGACTGGCTTTTATCACTTGATATAATGTCCTCAAGATTAGTCCATGATGTAGCATGTGTCAGAATTTCCTCCTTTTATAGCTGAAGAATGTTTTGTTGTACGGACAAACTGCATTTTGTTTATCCATGCATCTGTTGACAAACACTTGGGTTGCTTCCACCTGTCGGCTACTGTGAATAGCATTGCTGTAAGCATGGGAGTTTTGTTTATTTATTTATTTTTTAGATTTTTAAAAACAGTCCTCACTCAAGGATATGGTTATTTTTAGAGACAGAGGAAGAGAGTGAGAGACAGAGATGTCAATGTGAGAAACACTGATTTTTTTGCCTCCCATATGTGCCCTGATCAGGGATCAAACCCTCAACCTAAGCATGTGCCCTGACTCAGGAGCACACGCGCAACCTTTTGGTGTACAGGTTGACACTCCAGCTACTTGAGCCACTGAGCCAGGGCTGAGCATGGGTGTTTTCATAACTTGTTTGCTCATTAAGCTTTTGGACTAAACAGTTTTTTTTAATTGCTGTTAAATATACATAATGTAATATTTGCCATTTTAATCACTTTTAAGCGTGCCATGCAGTGGCACAAAATACTGTCACATTGTTGTGCAACCATTTCCACTAACCATTTCCAGAACTTTTTTATTATGCCAAACAGAAACCCTATAACTTCTTAGTCTCTCCCTCCACCCCCTGATATCCTGGCAACCACTGTTCTATTTTCTGTCTCAAAGAATTTGCCTATTTTAGATACTTCCTATGGGTAGAATCATACGGTTTTGTTCTTTTGTATCTGGTTTATTTCACTTAGCATAATGTCCTTAAGTTTCATCTGTGTTGTAGGATGTATCAGAATTTTATTTTAAAAATCTGGGCACCTTATTTTTATTTTATTTTTAATTTATTGAGGTGACATTGGTGAATAAGATTATGCAGGTTTCAAGTATACATTTCTGTGATACATGACCTGCATATTTGTGTGCCCACCACCCAAAGTCAAACCTGTCACCATATATTTGGCCCCCTTCCTTCTGATAACCACCATACTCTTGTCTGTGTCTATGAATTTGTATTTCTTTTTCTTATTTGTTCATTTGTTACTTCCAGTTTTATACCCCCCACATGAGTGAAATCATACAGTTGTTAACTTTTTCTGACTTATTTCGCTTAGCATGATATTACCAAGGTCCATTCACATTGTTGCAAATGGCAGTATTTCATCTTTTCTTATGGCTGAGTCATATATCATTATGTATAGGTACCACACCTTATTTATCCAATCATCTGTCAATGGACATTTGGGTTGTTTACATAGGGGTGTGTATAGCTTTGTAAATAAAGGTTTCAAATTTTTCGGGTAGATACCCAGCAGAGGGGTTGCTGGGCCATATGGCAACTCTATTCTTAATTTTTGAGGAACCTC